>VYXF01012155.1:54909-67423 GCA_013397295.1 Polioptila caerulea | reverse complement strand
ATCCCGAGCCCATCCCGAGCTCGCCGTGCGGCCGGGCCGGGCCGGCTGCCAGCCCCAGCTTTTCAAAGGCAGGGACTGCGGGTTTCTCTCTGCTCCTGGCAGGAACGCTCCGGTGCAGGGACCGCGCTGCTATTCCTGGCTTTGCCAGGGGCTTATCGGGACAGGCCGGGCCTCCTCCCTGCTTCCCTGCCCGCTGATGTGGGCTGCCTGCTCGCCCCAAAATGCTGCGGGTTCCTCGCTAGCCCCGGGCATGGGAGAGTCAAAGGATACAGCTCCTTTTTAAGAGGCGAGAACAGGAAGAAGGCGGGAGGGAGAAAGTCGAGATGAGCGCTCCAAACCCTGCCTTTTTTTTTTTTTTTTTTTTTTTTTTTTTTTTTTTTTTTTTTTTTTTTTTTTTTTTTTTTTTTTTTTTTTTTTTTTTTTTTTTTTTTTTTTTTTTTTTTTTTTTTTTTTTAATAGTAAACAGCTATCCTGGGAGCAAGGAGCAAGCTCTGGGCACGGCTACCGGGATACGGGAGGGATTGGAGAGGTGGGGTGTGACGCCCTGTGACATTTTCTCCCCGTTTTTAGCACAGGGAATGGTTTGTAGGAGGAATAACCCCCCCTCCAACCCCTTTCGCCTTTGCTGACACGCCGGTGAGGGCAAGGGGAGCATCACACTCCGGCAGCTCCCAAAGATCCCTGCCACGAGCCGAGCTAATGGACACTGATGAGCTGCCGCATTTATTAATGCCCTTTTATGAGAGCATTAATAGTTCCTAATGACACCATTTGAGCTTCCCAGCCTTTTATCTCCTCTTTCCCTCTTTCCCCTGCCGAGGACACGGTGTAGGAGGTAGAATTAGATATTCCCACCCTCCGGTCTGTGCCGGGTGGTGCCGAGAGCTGGCGAGGCATGGGATGCTCATACAGAGACCTGGGCAGCCTGAAAAATCTGTGCCACACACTTCAAGTGCCAGGAGCTCCTCTCTGTGATCTTTTCCTTGGCCAAAGGAGTGGGCAATTTTATCCCTCTCATTCCTGGTGCCCTGGACACCGAGCGAGGCTCCCTGGAAGCTCACAGCCAGCCCTCGGTGCTGCCTGCACGTCGCAGCCGACAGTGGGGGGGGAATAAATAAATAAACACAAATAAATGAAAGGCAGTGAGTCACGTTGTGTTTTCCTCTTGATCTTTTTGTTTTCTTTTCACCCCCTTCCCTTTCTTCCCTCTCTCCAGAACGTGTCTGATCCCATCGGAGAGGAGGGGAAAGGGATGGGTGGCGAGCTCTCGCCAGCGATTCGCCCGGGCGAGGACGGAGGGTTATGGAAAGTGGGTGTGGGAATCGACACAATCGCTGGCAGGGGACCAGGACAAACAGATGACGGATGGGACCCAGGGAAGTGCAGCCGAGCAGGGCTGGGCTGCTCCTGCCTCGCTGGGAGTGCGTCCCAACCTGGCCCCGGGGACCCCGGGACACCGGAGGGGCTCGGCCGGGAGCGGGGGCTGCATCCCATGGGAAGCAGCTGAGGGACCGGCCCGGCACCAGCCAGCGATTATCCGAGGGGGAAGCTGCTCCCAGACACCCGGGGCTCCTCCTGCACTGCTCCTCACGAGCAGGAGTTTGACGGGGCCAAGCGGCTTCAAAGCCAGCCCAGCGGGAGCCCAGATTAGTTCTCCTCAATTCCTGTGATCTTTGGAATGAGGTCAGGATGGAGGAATTGGCTTAGCGAGCGCAGGGGAGCATCCCGGGAAGGGCAGAGCAGCTGGGATGGCAACCCAGCTTCCCTGGGAGGCTGGAACGGGGAAAAAAAAGCGTGAGATGCTAATTGCAGGTGGATCTGGATCTGTTCCACCGTGTCCTTGCAGAGGAAGGTGAAGGTTTTGGGTTTTCCTCCTCCCTACCAAAACCAGCTCCTGCCCCAGCTCCCAGAAACATCCAGGCTCGTCCTGCTTTCCAACAAAAAGCATGTGAGCAAACAGCCGATCCAAGAGAAACTCTCCCTCCAATTATCCCCGCGCACAGGGAGGCCAGGAGAGAGCAGGGCAGGGCCCAGCCAGCTCCCAGCATTCCCAAACTCCGGCATTTCCCAGCTCAGCCGCCTGTTTGCACAGCAGCTTGCTTCCAGCAGGATCCTGGTGCTGGATCTGGGGCATGGGATGCTCCCAAACAGCTCCGGCTCGCCCACGCCACCCCGACCCTCTCGCTGCCTGTGTGGCTCCAGCCCACCCTTGCTTTTCCCGTCACCGTCAAGCCGGGGTTTGGTGCCCCAAGGAGCCTGTCAGCCCCGACCCTGCGAGTCCTTTTGTGATGAGAAATGTCACATCCCATTATTGCCAGCCTTGCTATGCCGCTGGATTGTCGTGGGCTCTCTGTTGGGAAAGAAATTGGGAGAAAGAGGAAAAAAATACGGAGAAACACAGAAATAATATTCATGGAAGAACCAGAGTGGGAGAGTCACCTCCGGCCAGGATGGGAAAAGCTTCCTTGGGCCTCTCCTGGCTGCTCTCTTACTCCAAAGTGTTTTGACAGCATTCCCAGGGCAGGGAATGACTTCACACAGGGACAAGACCCCAGAGAGGTTGGATCCCATCACACCTCAAATCCAGAGAAGCCTCCCTTTCCTGCTGGAACCAGCCCAGCTTTCCCAACCCCAAACTTTCTCCTCAGCCTCCTGCTCTGGTGCTTCCCCGCAGCCCCAGTTCCTGGATCCTGGGATGACTCAGGGCCCTCACTTTGTGCTCGGAGCCGGTTTCGCTCCCCGGGCACCGCTGGAGACGTGGCCAGGCCATCCTGGGCCTGAGGCAGGAATGATTCCCACAATTTCCCTACCCCACATCTCCATCCAGACTTTCCACCCAGATCCTCACTGCCCGGACACTTTGCTTCCCATGCACATAAAGAACAGGAGTTAATTCTCCCTCCAGAGCTTCCTGCTCCTCTCACAGGCTCCAGAAATGTCCAGTCCAGCCCTGTGGTCCCCAACGAGGGTGGGATACATGGAATCACCCCATCTCCAGCTGCCAAACCCCTTACCCAGAGCCCATTATTTTATTAAATCTTATATTCATTATATTCTTATATGCATTAATTTATTAAATCTTATATTCATGGAATTTCAGCATTCCTAGTGATATTTGACTTGTCCCCTGTCAGTCTGCACCTGAAAAATTGATAAATCACCATGGTCTGAGCCACATCCAGGCAGAAAAAGGGTGGGAAAGTTACTTTTCCTTCTACAGGGGACTTCTTTACAGGGCAGATCCAGAACCTCAGGAAAGCTAAACCTGGGTGGGTTGGGATCTCACAGCTGCTGGATTTGTCTGTTTGGGGACTGACACAGCCACAAGCACCGAAACTGGGTGATTTAAACCCAAAATTGGGCCAGGACAACCCATCCCAGCAGGCACTAACCAACACTGACTGCACACCCTCATCCCAAAAAAATTCTCCGAGGCTCATCAGAACTCTTGGGAAAACGTGGTGAGGTCCCCAAGGAGCAGGAGAGGTCCCGTTGTCACCCTTGGGAGGCTCAGGTTGGAGCAGGCCCAGGGATGTCACTGCAGATCTGAAGAGCCTCTCCCACTTTTCCAGGGTCTGAACTCCAAGGATTTATCCCTACAGCCTTTAGGATCCTTAGGCAGCTCTTGGCACGGCCCAGGCATTTTTCTAGCTCATGATAAATGGGGAAGGCGACCATAAAAATATATTAAAAAATAAATATCGGGCACGGTTGTAATTTAAATGCAGCTTTGTATGATCCACCCAAACGCCTCAGGGGAGGACGTGCCACGGGTTATTAACTGAGCAAAATAAACATAAATCACCTTCGTGCCTGGCTCTTTGCAAGGTTTGTTTAATCTAGAAATAAAACCTTGCACTCCATAACCCGAACCATCCCTGGCAGGGACCTTCCCGGGCCCCTGCCTCCCTGCTGGCAGCCCCAGGATGGCATTCCCAGTGCCAGGATCTCCCTGTGCAAAGAAGGAGGCTCTGCTGGGTGGATTTCCAGCCACAGCCAGATCCTTGCCCGGCTTAGGCGTCGCTGGCACGGCTGCTGTGCTCATCTGCACCTTTCCTGCAGGATGTAGGTGAGGGGTCCGAGCCAGCGGGGCGGAGGCTGTGATGACACTGGGAGGGTTTTGAAACCTCAGACAAAACATTTGTGTTGAAAAAGGAGGGGGATTTTTTTTTTTTTTTATATAAAACACCTGTGGGATTGCGGAGGCTGCTGGAGGGGGGGAATGGGATGCAGGATGCTGGGCTCCCTTCCCAAAAGAGCAGCCAAGCTGCTGTGGGAGGGCACGGGAGATGTGGCATTGCCAGGATACTCCTGGCATGGGTTGGAGCGTTGGATTTGGGAGCTGAGGCTGCTGGCTTTACCAAGAAACTTCAGGGAGGAATTTCCCTGCTACCCCTTCCCTCTGCACCCCTGGCGGGGAAACACCAGGAGTTTGTTGAAGCGAAAAAGTTGAGTAAGGTAAAGATTGAATAAAATGAAAGCTGAATAAAATGATGGTCAAACAAACGACGGCTGAATAAAATGAAAGCTGAATAAAATGATGGTCGAACAAATGACGGCTGAATAAAATGAAAGCTGAATAAAATGATGGTCGAACAAATGATGGTCGCAGCAGGTTGTGGGCAGGGCTGTGCACTCCCTCCTTGCCATGCTCTGGACCCCGTGGATTCAGGGGGTGGCTGCACCCCAAAGTCCCTTTTGGGGAGCGCTGCCATCGCGGTCACACCCCGGCTCCCGGCCCCTGGGCCTCTGTTGTAAAGCCGGGATGATAAATGTTGGATGGGATTGCTAAGAACAACAGGGATGTTGATAGCAACCCCAGGGGTGTGTTAGGAAGCTGCCTGGATGCCGGGCTCGGTGCTGGCTGCCTTGAACAGACCCGTGGTGTTGCAATTCCGGGCGAGCTCTCCGCAGAGCTGGCTGCTGCATGAATCACCCTGACCCACTGGCCTGGGGCTGGCCCGGCCAGGGGAGGGTTGGGGTGGGATTTGTCCAGCTCAAGATCCGGCCAGGACCCCCCTGGAGCATCCTGCACCTCCTCTCTGGGGTGCTGCTCTGCGGGGGTGGGAAGTGGTGCTGGATCTGGAGGAGGAGGAGAGGATGAGGATGGCTCAGGCACAAGGAGAAAGGCACTTTGGGCCCCTCACTGTGATGGTGGCACCGCTCAAATGCCACTTGCGACGCTCATTTTGCCAGGCCACACCTGTGTTTGGTGCCCTGGGCTTTGTCTCCAGCCCAGTTCTTCCCAGGAGCTCCACCAGGGTCTCCCTTCATCCACCCCATGGATCTGGGCTCCCTCGGTTCTCCCCCATCACCCCCAGTTCTGATGGGACATCCCCAAAATGCCACAAGAGCTCCCAAGAAAGGTGAACTACGAGAGGTTTCCACAAAGCCCCTGAGATTCCAGCAGGAGGGACAAGCTTGACCTGGCCAGAAAGAAGGGCTGGGTAGGACTGGAAAGGTCTTTTCCACCCCAATCCTTGAGAGTGGAAAACTTGCTTGCACTGCGTGCGTGTAACTTTAAGATGAGTTTGCTTTTCCAGCAGCAGATTTCCGGAGGATTCTTGGAGAAACACCAAATTTTGGCTAATTCAGTCATTTAAAGGCCCGTAGCCTGAATTCTGTGTGGATGAGAGCAGAGCCTGCACTGGAATCTTCCCTTGGGATGAGTCCCCGGGGAGGCTCTGCTGCTGTGTCACCTTTGGGGATGGGGAGAATTTCCTTTGGTGGTTGGGAAGCGCCAGCACATTCCCGGTGCTGCCACCATCCAGGCTGTGGTCACCAGCAATAACCACGGCCGTGGGGCACGTGGGCCTCGAGTCCTCACATCTGAACCCCACATCCCTCTGCGAGACACTGCCAGGCTGGAACCATGGAAAGGTTTGGGTGGGNCAGAGGGGCTCCAGCCCCTTGGAGCATCTCCTCTGGACTCATTCCAGCAGCTCCACGTCCTTGTGATGTTTGGGACTCCGAGCTGCAGGAGGGGTCTCCCCAGAGCGGGGCAGAGGGGGAAGAATCCCCTCCCTGCACCTTCCAGCCATGCTGTGGTGATTTTGGGGGTTGCACCCCGCCATGACCACCAATAGATCTCGGTGGGATTTGGGGTCGGACACTGAGCCCATCCCTCCCCCAGATCCCACCTGGACACCAAATCCCACCCCACAGCCGGGCGGGGGCGGCTCCCGGGGGTCCAGGGGTGCTCGCACACGCAGCAAAATCCTCCCCTGCAAATTCCTCCTCCCTGGGGTGTCTGATCCCCGTCCCAGGCACCTTCCCGGGCGCGGGGGTGGATCAAAGCCCGCGCGTGCCAGTCCTGCTCCCGCTCTGGGCCAATTTGGCTATTTCGGCTTCCCTAATCTGATGGGAACGGGAGCTTGGGCTTGGGGGGCTCATTTATTCCTCTGGGGTTTTTTTTTTTTTGGTTTGTTTTCTTTTTTTCCCTTCCTTCCGCTGGCCAAAAATTCTCCCTTTCGCCGCCGATGACGGCAGCCCCAGCCGGGAGGGGACGGCTCTGTCCAGCCCCCGCCAGCGCATCCGGGCGGCCGCGGGTTCGGCCTCGCCGCTCCCCCCAAAACCCCCCCAGGCCGCTTCCTGACGGCTGGAATTGGCAGCGCTCGGAGGGAGAGTCCAGAGCTGCCCTTGGAACGGGACAAACTCCAGCCGGAAGCTCTCTGGAGCAGCGCGAAGTTTCCCTCACTTTTCCCTCCTGTCTGGGATTTTGCTCGGGGAGGGGGTGCTCGGGAAGGATGGGATGCTCAGGAACGCTTTGCATCGATTTGGATGATGAGGAGGAGCCAAATGCACCTTTTTTATGGATCAAGCATCCCATGGCCCGCCGGTTCTTGGCAGAGCCGCAGAGGAGCTGCTGACCCCCCAAAAAAATGCAACCGCAGCAGCAGGAGGAGGACGAGGGGTTAACGGCAGCGCTGCTGCTGCTGCTCGCCTGCCAAAAGCTGCTCCGGCGGTGCCATGGACTTCCCTTTCTTCCATAAAAGTCCACCGGATCCGGGCTCCCGTGGGATGCTGGAAGGAGGGGGCTGAGCCGCCCTACCTGGGGCGCGTGCAAGCGCCGGGGGCTGTTTGTGCAATGCCTCCCCCAAAAAAAGCCACGCTCACCCCGCTCCTTGCCCTGGCCCGAGCTCCAGAGAGGGAAAAACTCATTTTTTTAAAAAAAACATATTTTGGAGGCGGCAAAGTGCGAGGCGGCCCCGTTCCAGCCAGTCTGGGAAGGGATGTGAGGAAAAACTGGGAAGGGGTGGCCGGGCTGGGGCAGCACGTGCTGCTCCTCACGGAGTTCAACATCTCTCCAACAGCCCTGCTCCCCTCCGGGAGATCCAGAGCTCCTTCCCCATGGAGATGGAAAGATGCTGGAGAGGCTGGTGGGAAGCAGGGAGAGGAGAAACACAAGGGATGGCCCCTCATGGAGCCTCTTTCTGGTCCATCCCCTTCCCAAACCATGCTTGGACCTCCCGGCACCACAAAAGAGCCCCTCAACTCCAGCCCTGATTATTTTGGGACACTTGAGGGTGGTGGTGCAAATATAAAGACCAAGAGGTCTTTTCTCAGCTCTCTTCCCAAACCAAGGGGTCTCCCAGAGGAGCTGTGGCTGCTCCATCCTTGGAAGTGTCCAAGGCCAGGCTGGATGGGGTTTGGAACACCCTAATGTGGAGGAATGGCATGAGATGAGTTTTAAGGTCCCTTCCAACCTGGACCACTCCATGATCCTGTGAAACTGCATTTTCCCAGGGATTTGGATGGAGCAGAAATGTGAAAAGAAATGTAAGCAGGGGGTGCTTCTCCCCCCAGAGATGCTCAAACTCCCCCCACGCTGCTCTGTGCTCAAACCACACAGATTTAGGGTTTCCACCCCAATTCCCCACCGGGGCTGTACCCAGGGACACTGCAGCAGGAACCCGTGTTGGGGTGGGTGTCCCCAAGGCAGGATGAGTGGGGGTCCTCCCTTGACCCCCCCTCCCTTGCAGGCAGCTCGCCCAAACCCCGGCTCAGTTACAGCAGCAGACGAGATGTCATCACACCGAGAGCCCGGGGCTTGCATCACAAGTGTCTTGCAACGAAGAAAGCCAAATTTTTTACAGGAGCAGCACACACACGCTCTCTCTCTCTCACACACAGCCTCGGTAATTAACTTAATAGGTTTCTTACAGAATGCCCCGTGAGTGATGCTCAACATATTCAAGTGTTGACAAGACGGCGCTGAACCCGACGCCTACACAACGGGCAAACGAGGCTCGGAGCGCAGACACACCTTCATTGTCTGAAACTTGTAGTAAAACTCCAAACCCGCCCTTGTGAAATGGGGAGCTGAGCAGATGGGGCTGAGTAACCCTTCAGCTGCCAGGACCTGCCACAAGACCTGGTAGGACACCCGACAGTCCAGCAGCCATTTTTTTTAATATTAGTGGCAGCAAGACCCCCAAATTAATTTATAAGTGCATTGGACAAGGTGGATATCAAAAGAGATGCTTCCATACATATTGGGGATATGAAATTAAGAGGTTTTAGCCCACTGGGATCATCATCCATGATCCTTGTGGGTCCCTTCCAACTCAGGATATTCCACAGCTCTGTGGTTTGCTGGGCACTGAAATAAATCAGCAGCTTCTCACTCCTCTATTAAAAATATTCACCCTTCAGAAATCAGCTGTAAATCCAAGAGAATGAACACAACGTTGTCCTCTGGGTTTGCTCCAGGTCAGTATTTGGGCCACTAATATTAAAAAAAGGCTGCTGGACTGTCCTTCCCTGTGTGTCACCTGCTCAGTTCCAAGAGGAATCATTCCCTTCCCTCCTGCCTTAGGAACTGTGTCATAAAAGGCACCATTTGGACTCGTTTATGCTGGATGGGCTCAGACTCCCATTCAAGGAAAGCCAGCACCAAACACCCTCCTGAAGATTCAACAGCACCCATGGTCACCCCAAAAAAAAGGGGTGAAAAAATAACTGGAAGAAGGATTAAAGGGAAAACCAGTTTGGATGGAGTTGTGTTGCAAGAGGCAGCAGAGATCCATCTCCAGCTGATTTGGGATGGGATCTTGAGTCAGGAAAATTGCCTAAGAAAGGGTGGTCGTCTGTACAGGTTTCTCCAGGTTGGGAAATGTCCTGCCAGCGGCTGGGACCCGCGTGGAGCAATCCCAATCCCGGCCTGGCTGTCATCACGGTGCTGACGAGCTCCCAAACCCGTCGAGCTCCTCAGCGTCCCCTCCACCTGCACGGGGCCCCTTGGCTGCGCCCTGTCCCTATCGCCCTGGGATCGGATCCGGTTGGATCAGGGGGGAAAGTCTGTCAGTGGCTGCTGGTGACGCTGGAGCAGCGATGGGATCATCCCCATATGCCACATCCAGTGTCTTTCAGAAGGGTTGGAACCCCAAATTGGTGGCTTTCCCTCATCCTTCTGCACGTTGTGACCTCAGGGCAGGCACCGGCCACTGCAGGGGTGCAGGATCCATCATTATTCCAAATTTTAAGACTTGCAAATCGTAGAACCTTGGGCATAGCAATTTTGTGGGATTTTTCCAGCACCAGAACCTTGGGCACAGCAATTTTGAGGGATTTTTCCAGCACCAGAACCTTGGGCACAGCAATTTTGGGGGATTTTTCCAGCATCAGAACTTTTGGCACAGCAATTTTGGGGGATCTTTCCAGCACCAGAACCTTGGGCACAGCAATTTTGAGGGATTTTTCCAGCATCAGAACTTTTGGCACAGCAATTTTGGGGGATCTTTCCAGCATCAGAACCTCAGGCATAGCAGTTTTCAGGGATTTTTCCAGCATCAGAACCTTGGGCACAGCAATTTTGTGGGATTTTTCCAGCACCAGAACCTTGGGCACAGCAATTTTGAGGGATTTTTCCAGCACCAGAACCTTCGGCACAGCAATTTTGGGGGATCTTTCCATCACCAGAACCTTGGGCACAGCAATTTTGAGGGATTTTTCCAGCATCAGAACCTTGGGCACAGCAATTTTGGGGGGGTTTTTCCACACCTTAAGAGTGTGAATGCTGCAGATGAGACCTGGGCTGCAGACAGGAGAATCCACAGGGTTACGGTGCATGGGAATTAAGGATTTAGCTGGGAGTTAGCTCTGTATTGTCAGGGAATTAAAGATTTACCTGCGTGTTGCAGATGGAGGCTTAAAGATTTTACTCACACACGAGATTTACAGCTCTCCCAAATTTCGACACCCTCGGGTTTACCCCGCCAGGGAGGATTTTGACCAGGTCTGGATGGCTTTCCTGATGAAAGCTGGTGGGAACAGTGGTGGGAATTGAGGCTCAGGCTTAACCCACAGCCACATGGCGCCCAAAATCAGCCCCAAACCCTGAACCTGTCTGGGCTCTTGCAGCGATGGAGCCAAGTGGGATCAGACTGTAAAGCTGCACAGGGTAAAGCCATTGCCTCAGTGTTCATTGGAGAAGGAATCTTTGCATTAAAATCTCTTTTCTCTCCCCAAAAATCTCGGTGACATTCCAGATTTTTGGGAGTTGGAGCATCCCTTCCACCAGCACCTCCAGCAGTAACGGCTGGACCTTAAATCACACAACCAGCGAAGGCTGCGGGGCAGCAAATCTTGCACACCCAACAACCCCTTCCCAAGCATTCCCAAGGATAAATCCAGTTGGGATGCAAGGGAAACACATCCCAAACACCGTGCATGATGATAGCCTGGCCTGCTATCATCGGCCCATCGGGAATTGCATGCGCGGAGCAAGGCAGAGGTGCAGGAGCTGTGCAATTCCCAGCCCGGGGCGAGCGGCTCACCCACACACTGGGAACGGGAGCTGCAGGCCGGGCCCCGATGGCAGGCGGATAAAGCTGCCCTTACGTAAGGCCCGGGGTTGCGTGGAGGATCTGTGGCGGGAGCAAACTTGCTCTGGGCTCAGCCCGGACCGTGCCGGCAGCCCCGGGATGGATCCGGGCTGGAATATCCCAGGATGTGCAGCATGGAAGCAAACCTCACCCCTCCTGTCCCCCACGCTGGAGGTTGTCTCCCCATCCCAACCCCTTCCCAAAAAATAGGTGGAGGATAGGTTGTTGTTCACGAGGGCACTGGTGATTATTAATAATAACTCGGCTCCGTGGTGCTCCAGTTTTCCTGAGCTCCCTGGCAGCGTTCCGCCAGGGCCGATGATTTAGTGCAACTTAATTATTCCTGGCATTTCATCACCTCTTGTTTTTGATGTCTGTGTCTCTGTCAGGGCCTCACCTTCGTGACTAAGAGAGCCAGGGAAACAAACTGCTGGAAAAAGGGAGTGAAAGGGGGAAAAACCCTGAGCTGGAGGGTGCTTGGAGGCCAGCAAAGCTCAGGAAGGTGAACTGTGGGGATGCTCGGTGCATTCCCACTGCAGGATGGGATGTGCATGGGGATGCACCCGTGCAGCCCCTCCAGGGGTGTGGGGGGCTCCCACCCAAACCCACGGTCATTCCCGGGAGTAGAGGGAGCAGCATTCCATGTCTGCTCCCTCCCAAAGGGAAGGGATGGTGCTGGGCCTTGTCTACCCTGAAAC
The DNA here is from genome assembly GCA_013397295.1 of Polioptila caerulea. Taxonomy (NCBI): domain Eukaryota; kingdom Metazoa; phylum Chordata; class Aves; order Passeriformes; family Certhiidae; genus Polioptila; species Polioptila caerulea. Next base: position 55,899 of record VYXF01012155.1, on the reverse strand, counting down.
ACCTCAGCAAGGAGCTCACGGCTCCCTTGGCCCTGGGAACTGTTGGATTTGCTGGATTTGGCTCCCAAAAACCTGTGAGCTGTCAGGTGGGGATTGGTAATGGAATTTCTGTGCCTAACAAACCTTCCATCCCAACCACGGAGTCTGGAGGAGCCACGGGCAGAGCCAGGAGCAACTGCTGGGGCCGTGCCCTGAATCCACCTTGTACCCTCCAGGGGACACCAGGAGCACACAGGGGACATGGGGAGGACTCAGGGATGCACAGAGGGAAGGAGCTGCTCCAGGGAAGGAAGAATTCCAGCTTCAGGGCTGGAAACCCACGGGTGGCAAAGGGAGAATCCTGCAGGAATGGAGCTGGATGGGGATGAGGGACGCATGGCAGGGCCAGCACTGCCCCAAATCTGCTGGATTTTCCTGAGAAATTAAAACCAGGAGCAGGTGGGATGAGGTGACCACCGTTATCCAACATTTACACACAATGGGAAGTGGGAAGAGTGCTTTGGAATGGCTAAAGAGCTGGTTTGGGATGCAAAAAGGGGATGGAGGGCTGGGAGGCAGGACTGGGATACACATTTGGGACTGGGATGTGGGACTGGGATGTAGGACTGGGATGCAGGACTGGGATACACATTTGGNGATGCAAAAAGGGGATGGAGGGCTGGGATGCAGGACTGGGATGTAGGGCTGGGATGTAGGACTGGGATACACATTTGGGACTGGGATGTGGGACTGGGATGTAGAACTGGGATGCAGGGCTGGAATGCAGAGTTGGGATGCAGGATTGGAATGTAATATTGGGATGCAGGGCCAGGATTTAGTACTGGGACACAAAGAGGGGATGAAATATTGGGATGTAGGGCTGGATGCAGGGTTGGGATGTAGCACAGGGACACGGGGCTGGGATTCAGGATTGGGATGTAGGCCTGGGATGTGGCACTGGGGCACAGGTCTGTGAGGCAGGGTTGGGACATGGCACAGGCATACAGCACT
>VYXF01012154.1:124001-140122 GCA_013397295.1 Polioptila caerulea | reverse complement strand
TTTGAACTAATTACCTGGGGTCGCGGCTACGCATGTGTATCCAGTCCCTCAGGCCTATCTTGGATACCCCAAATGTGTGTAAAACTTTTTGTCTCCAAAAATCCAGCACCAGCTAAAGAAGATGAAAATCAAGTAGCTGTTGCTTCCAAGAGAAGATGCTGCCGGGGGGAGGAATGAAAACCTTCCTAAAAGGACATNAGATGAAAATCAAGTAGCTGTTGCTTCCAAGAGAAGATGCTGCCGGGGGGAGGAATGAAAACCTTCCTAAAAGGAAATCTAGTTACATTCCAGCAGACCCCTGACTTTAACATGTTTAAAATTATATTTTTGTTTTAGAGAAAACCTACCTCCCACTCAACCCCATGAGGAGCCCTATCCAAGTTGTCATCCTGCTTGCGCTGAGCAGTCTGACAGAACATGGATCATCCCTCAGCCACACCAAAACATCTGGGTGACCCTGGCATGGATGCTCCAACAGGAAAACACATGTCTGTCCACTGCAGCAGCAAGAGACCCTATGTCTACCTGCCTGGTAGGAATTTCATTGCAAACTGGAGAGTATCCAGCCAGTTTTTACATATCTATGCCTGATGCAGGTCCCAAATCACACAACATCCAAGAACACAAAACCCTTTAGCAGTGGGCTGTAATGATTAAGAACCCCATAGAAGAGTGGCTACCATATTTGCCCCAAGCAGCCCAAGAACCACAAGAACCAGAGCTGCTAGGATCCTCCCCAGCACAATACAACGTTCAATTTATCTACACCCCATTGACTAACACTAAACCCTTTAACAACCTACTACAATATCGAGAAGAGCTCACTGCAAAATACTGGTGTAACATTTTAAGCCATGTTTTAAGCCACAGCAGACAAACCATACCACTCACATCCAAAAAACCTCCCCAAGGGTCTGTTCCTTCAAGAGGAATTCCTAATCTGTGGAGACCGGGCATGGGCAGGAATCCCGTCTCAGCTTTTATGAGGGCCATGTACGATCGGGCGGTTGTCCCTGCTGACACCCAACCAAACCCTAACTGGTGATTGGATTTGAAAAACAATTTGGCCAACAAAATTCAAAAGAGAAGTGCTGACAATTTGGACCCAAATTGCAATTCAGTTATTTTTCATTGGCCTAAGTCAAAAAGAGTTGCTGCTTCCCTGTTCCTTCCATGGGTCGCAGCAGCCAAAGCTCTAGGTGAATTGGGCCACCTGGAGTGCTGGGTAGTCAAACAGGCAAACTTGACATCTACCACCATCAGCTCCCTCCTAGAGGACTAGGAAATTACCAGACAGGCCACACTCCAAAATCGTGCAGCCATAGACTTCCTCCTGCTGCTGCATGGGCACGAATGCCAAGAATTCTCTGGAGTTAGTTGCCTGAATTTGACCTCCAAGGCACTCAACATCCAAGCAGCTCTCCAAGAAATGAAAGGCTTGATCAGACAAGTGAAGCAAGAATCTGAAGACTGGTTCAGCGAACTGTTCAAAGGCTGGGGACTCTCAGGGTGGTGGACTTCAATAGTTAAAACACTTCTGTTCATTTTTGTTTTTCTTTTTCCTATTGTGTTAGCATTCTGTTCTACCTTGTTTAATTTTAAAAGCCCTCAGCAGTTTAATCCTTGTTACCTCAGAAGTCAACCACACAGAGCTTGTGGACCAAAAACAATCTAACTGGCCAAAAGTCTTAAATGATGGACAAACTCACATTCTGCATCAGAATAGACTTAACGTCTTTCTTTTAACTTTATTTAACATAAAAGGGGGAGATGTTGTATTGCACTAGTATATCACTGATTAATATTTTGTACTGATGTATCATATGGTTCCATCCTGTGCACCCCTCTGGATGCTCTACTAGTTCGTTTCTTCCCCCCACTCTCAGGTTAAGTCCCTCCCCTTACCTGTTCCATCAATTGTCTCCCACTGGCTTTGGTTCCCTTCCTCTGCCCCCTTCCCCCTGAGTTTAAAAATCATCTCAGGTGCTCAGTCTCTTTTCTCCCTGGCTCCCTTCCCCCGTCTTTCTCCCTGCCTTTCTCCTCACCTCTCTCTCCCTCATGGCTTTCCCCACCACACGCCTCTCCTCCTCCTCCTCCAGGATTTGTTCACTATTGAACTCTGTGGATGTGATTCCCAGGGGAAAAGAGCATCTCTTGATCTAGTAACTAAGTGTCCATGTTGTTTTTGCAGGGAGTTTTCTGAGTTAGCCAAGCTAACCGTCCATGGAGCAAACTACAACACTGGTGCAAAGCACCGCCCTGTGAGGGCTGCTGTGGGGCAAGTGAACTCCAGCACTGTCAGATCAGATGGATATATCCTCTCAATGGGACCACACTATATAAAAACAGTGATACTAAAAGACAAAAAATTCTAGGCTCTTCCTCAGCCATAGAGTACATTACTACAGTTAGGTAATCTTACACATGTATGAACAGACCCAAATAATTCTGATTTGGCTGTTTTTATTAAAACCCATCTGGTGGACTTAGCTTAGGTTTCTCTACAGCAAATAGTGTAATTCAAAGATGACTGGCTTGGGACTTTACCTAAGAGGCAGAGCTTTGGATGTTCTGCTGTATTCTTCAAAAGGTGGTACTTGTACTTCTACTTCTCACCTTTATTTGCTGCATCCACATAAGGAAGACTTGATAATAGAAGGCAAAGGAATCTGAGAGGGCAAACTCCTCCAGTAATCAGCAAACCAAAAGGAACTGCAGCTCTTCCTCCAGCGAGTTCTGCTTAGGGACTGTCTCACCTCCTGCTAAGCTATTACAGAAATATTATGATCTGCAAATGAGGAGGAAAAGTGTGAAAAAGGAGAAAAAAAACCCCAACAAACTGTATTTAGAAGAATCTGGATTTGACTGTTAGCTTTGTCAAATTCCAATGCAGTTGCCTTGTCTCTTCATGGTACCTGAAACAGCCCCAAATTAATTGTCTCTGCCATTCTAAATTAAAGAATTGAGCATACTTTTTTCAACAAATCTAGTTTTGCTGGGTTATGCAGCTTATTTTTTGTCTTAGCTTGATCAGAAATCCTGCATTCACATAAGCCCCCAGAGTTTCAACCTGAAATGGAAAATGCTGATGCTTTTTATATTGACTGTTTCTCCAAATTTAAATACGCAGTAATTAACATAAATAGAAATTATTTACAAAAGCACCTGTAAATGAGAGGGTTCTTTGCAAGCACTGTTTGTATTTAGCCTTTACATACAGCCTATTAATGAGTAGGACTCCAGAAGTGTGCACAGAACAGAAAATGGATCAACTGTGCCCTAGGTCATTGCCCCAAGTGGCTGATCCTTGGAAGGATTATGAGGATGCAACTAAAGCAATCAGAATTACTAAGCCACTAAATTATTATGCAGTTTCAAAAACTCAGCATACATTAGTATTGTTTATGTGGTGTTACAAAGGTTTTCTATACAGCTGGAGTGCACAGGCATGGTCCCCTCAGTAAGAAGCACGTAATTTTGAAGACCAAAGTGCTCACAGGCCAATTGAAAAGAATACTTTTTGATGTAATATTAGCATCATCCAGGTTTTTCCTTTAAATTTGTATCAGCAGAAAAAATTTCAAGAAGTACCACAAATGCTGTACTAAAATTAAGCAATTTTCTGTTTCTCCCTTCTGCTATTAAGGTCTTACTACTTGCACTTAAGATTTTTTTTTTTTTTAGTGGAATAAAAATTAAAACAACCTGATGCTCATCCAGCCATCTGGCATAAAAAAAAAACAACTATAGTTAAAAAGGTTATAGAGACTCTGAAGCTTGAGCACATATTATTCAGAAAATTAAATATGTAAAAAATTAGAAGCATTTATGTAACACAAAATTCTTCCAAGCTGCATACCAAGATCTAAGATTTCATCTGCTACAAAAAGCAGAGACTACTCCCCTACACCACCACTACACTGCTGGATTTAACCTGGCTATGGCTCTCACAATTTTTTTTTTTCTGTTAAAGCAACAGCATAGACAAGACTTAGGCTTAAAATCTGAATGATTTCTCTTATGTCTGCAAATGTAAGAAAACTTTTTTGTGCACATTTAATTTTCATATATGTAATAACATAATAATTAATGATCATATTTATTAACACAACCAATATGTTATTTCAACGATTTAGACACTGTGTAAAGTAACTTTCAAAGATAGAAGTACCCTAACAACCGTGTAATAATCCTAAAAAAATGGATTTCAGACACTTGAGAACCAGATATAAACCCCTATTAAAACAATTTAGTAAACTATATATTTATTTAATAAGTATAACATTTTATCTGCAGGTCTTTATGTGAAATATAATTTGCACTCTGTTCATTCTTAAAATCATCTGCCCTCCAATGTAAAGACATTTTCAGTTTTTAAAGTTCTTTAATGTCCTTTAGGAAAAGATAAATCTCCAAGTCTACTTCACCCTTTGCCATGCACTACAAAGTGGGCACTTATTATTGATCAAATCCAGCCATATGAAAGAGATCTAAGCCCTAAGCCCCATTTAACATGAGTTTTGAGGGCTTTGGTTCTCAAACAGAACCAGTTGTCCTGATCTCCTCCTGAGCAGGCTTTGCTTTATGGGTTTGAGAAAAAGCCAGATGTCAGTTGATTAAACTCAATGATGCTGGTGGAATTAAATCTGTTTAATTCAGTTGAAAAGGTGTTTCTCAGGAGTCTGAGCTTTTACAAGAGAAAGCTGATCCTTAAAATACTGCAGATTTGTATTGGAAAACACAAAAAATTTTAAGAAGATGCTTGGTTCTTATTAGGTGTTGCATCTGACTTTTCAGTATTCTGTATTCTAAATATAAATTCCTGGAAAGAACATAATATTTCCTATGTGAATAATTGTTCCAGTAATTGGAACTACCAGAAATTCTATGCTTTCAGGAAACAGCAATGATCTGCTCAAGCTTGTTTCCATTTCGTGGCATCTCTGTTATTGCACTTCCTCTGGCTCCTGATTTGTGAACCACAGCCTTCACCCCATAGACTAAAACCTATTATTGCAAAAAAAAAAAAAAAAGTGATTTCTATTAAAAATGTAAGATGAACCAAAATGTTTATTGTTTTGCTTGACACTTTCAGGGAAAAATCTTTGTTTTGATCTAGATGAGATTCTTATGAGATTCTTCCTTTTGCCTCAATTATTTTTCCCAGTGAAGGAAAATGGAAGAGAAGCAAGAATTCACATTTTTACCTTTTACAAAGAAACCCCTTTTGAGGGAATTTACCTCTTCTTTATCTCCAATAATAGAAAACTAAATATTTCTAAGCAGATGGAAAAATTCCATTTTAAAGCTGTGCTAGTTGTTAAAATCTCAATCTTGACCAAAAATAATGAAATATTTTCTAGAAATTTGTTCAGTTTATATCAAGCTTGATGAATTCAACTTATAGAATTACATGTGCTGATAGCTTCTGTTGCACTTACTTCCTCTTTCAATTTGAAACATAAAAACATTTCCTTTTTTCCTTTATAATTCAGTTTGCTGTTTCTGTACATCTGATGTACATTTTGATATGTTGTTATGCTTCTCTCTGATTACCCAGAAATAAGACTGATTCTAAACTAATTCTAATTGTAGAACTTTATGCTTTTTCCTACTAATCTAATTTCTCCACCACTTTGTATTTTTTGAAGCTATAATTTTAAATGCAGCGACCAGAATTGTTGTAGTATTCTTCACTTCCTAGAAGGTAAAAATCCTTAAGGTTTCCTAATAAAGAAAAGCTGTTGGAATGGTAAATTTAGCATTAACAACAAATACAATACTTTAAGGCTAAGCCTTGAATATTCCATGCGTTTCGTATTTTAGCAGAAGGAAAGTTTGATGACATGTAGTTAAGTCAGCTATCCAATACTATTGTTTAAAGCCCAAAAATCCAATAACAGTCTTTGTTGGGTGTAATTAGAGATGCTTTTTTGGTATGTTTTAGTCAGGGCTTTAAAAAGTCCAGTAAAGAATCTATTGTCATCAGTCTTGTATAGGAGTAAGATGGTCACCTCAAAAAAGGGACAAAGACAAGGCAGGGATGTTAATGGTTTCTTTGCCTCTGCCTTCAACACCAGTGATGGGCTGAGGAGGTGCCAGTGCCCTGAGCTTGCCTTTGAGGATGACTGACTCCCAATCGAACCTGAATTGTGCAGGATCTTCTGCTCCAGCTGAATCCCTGCAAATGTGTCAGGCCTGATAGGATACATCCAGGAATACTCAAAGAGCTGGCTGATGTCATTGGAAGGTCTCCCTCGATTTTTGAACAGTTTGGGGAATCTGCAGAGGTCCCAGTTGGCTGGAAGCTGGTTAATGTTGTCCCAGTTTTCATGGAGGGTCAAAAGGATGATCTTGGAAATATGGGCCTGTCAGTCTCACTTTAGCAACTGGTAAAATGGAGACGATTATTCTGGAAGATTTTGAAAAACACCTGAAGAACAATGCAGTCATTGATCACAGCCAGCATGGCTTCATGAGGGGAAAGTCCTCCTTGTCAAATTTTCTTTTATGAAAATATAACCCACCTGATCAACTGAAGACAGTTGATGTAATCTTTTTGGATTTCAGTAAAGCATCTCTCACAGGATCCTTCTGGACAAAAATGCCCAGTCCCCAGCTGGATAAACACACCATGAAGTATTTGAGCAACTGGCTCACAGGTCAGGCACAAAGGGTTACAGTCAATGGGGTCACATCAGACCAGTGACTGTCACTAGCATGGCTCTATCCTCAGCCCTCTACTCTTTAGCATCTTCATGAATGACTTGGATCTCAAAATACACTAAGTAAGTTCACAGATGATACAACATTGGAAGAAGCTGTTGACTCCCTTGAAGACAGACAGGCCTTGCAGAGAGACCTGGACAAATCAGAGGACTGGGCAAGCACGAACCATATGAAGTTTGAGAAGGTCAGGTGCCAGATTCTGCATCTGGGATGGGGCAGCTCACTGGGCAAAGGAGGGGGTTGTCCCGCTCTGCTCTGCACTGGAGAGGCCTTGTCTTGAATATTGTGTGCAGTTTGGGGTGTCACAACATAAGAAAGATACAAAGCTATTAGAGAATGTCCAAAGGACAGCAATGCAGATGGTGAAGAGCCTTGAGGGGAAGCCATAAAAGGGGTGGCTGAGGTAATTTTTCTTGTTCAGCCTGGAGAAGAGAACACTGAGGAGAGATCTCATCGCAGTCTTCAACATCCTTGTGAGAAGAGGAGGGGCAAATCCTGATCTCCTCTCTCTGGTGACCAGTGACAGGCCCTGAGGCAGTGGCCTGAAGTTGTGTTAGTGGAGGTTTAGTTTGGATATAAGGAAAAGATTCTTCCCCCAGAGGAAAGTTGGACACTGAACAGGTTCCTCAGGGAAGTGGTCACAACACCAAGCCTGACACAGTTCAAGAAGCATTTGATCAATACTCTTGGGCACATGGCGTAACTATTGGGGCTATTCTGTGCAGGGCAAGGAGTTGAGCCCAATGATCCTTGTGAATTCCTTCCAGCTCAGGATGTTCTATGATTCTGTCTGTCTTGATTTTGTCCTTCATTTTTTGTTCTCTACCAGGCAATGGTCAGGAGAACTGGAGACAATATACAAAGTAAGAAAAGCTGTGTGGAATATAGTCTCATCTCACATATTAACAGGCCTTTGCTCAGTGTTCGGCTGAGACTGATAACAACAAGTAAATTTTGAAGTGAAGGACACTTGGGATAGTCTAGTCCAATCTTCTGTCAAATCACAGACTGTAGACGCTGTAATTCCTATGACAAGCTGACATCATTTCCTTGCACTAAGGTATTCTGAATATTCCAAGTAGCACCTCTATAGCTACAGAAAATGACCCAGCAAGAAGAACAGGAATTTAAACAATATTTACTGTACCATTTTTTGTCTGATTTCATCATTGTATCTCATCCTTTTTGAAACTATTGATAGATTGTGTTCTCAAAAAGGCTCTTAAAATTGAGAATTACTATTTATAAAATGAGCAATAGAGTTAGAGGGTAGATTAAGTGATTTTTCTGAAGGTCACAGTATTTATGAATAAACCACAAAATGAGCTGAAGTTTTCTGATATTTGTCTTGACACACAATATTATTTCTCAGAAAAAATACAAAGCAAATTTTTTTCTGTGCTCTAAGGTCAGGCAGAATTCATATCATTCAAAATAGCTCAAAACAGTAAAAATAGCCACTCAACATAGTCAGTCCTCTCATGAGTTATGATGACAAAACAAGTACCCTGTGAGCAGCATAGGCAGACTCCATTCATCATAGATAGCAGGTTATCTGGATCTTCCACCCTTATGATGAAGGTTGGCTCATTTTTAGTAACAAACCACACATTAATCTTCATTTCTTTAGGCAGTGTATATTTTAATATCTCTTAAAGGGAAATCTGACAATAAGAGGCCCAGTGATACATACATTTATATCCATATACAACAACTAATTGGAAACTAGAACTTACAATTGTTCAATCTTACAATTGAACAATTAAAAAAAAAATTCAGTTGGGGCTGCTTGCATGATTTCTGGATCATCACCCTTTCATGAACTGCAAACTTTTTAATGAGACAGGGCTTAATATATTTATGTCTATACACACATATATATAAATGTATATATGTGTACCCATAATAGCTAAAAAGATTTTTTTTTTTTCAGCAGTGAAACACAGTATAAAATAATTGCAGTCTTAGAATAATAACATCATAAAAGTTACAATTATGCAAGCAAGTATATGTGATTTAGTGTGGGTTCAGGGTTTTCAAAATTTTTGCACTCCAAACATGCATTTTTCTTTCAATGAAACAGTATTACAATGGCAAACAGTGCCAGTGGTGTTTTGCATCCATCTTGAAGACTTCAGCTGTGGGTTTGAAAACAAACCAATGGATCAGATGCTGTCACTTCCACTTCCCTTTTCAAAGGCCTAACTGTTTCTAAAATTTTAGCAAACTCCCTTAAAGTTTTATTAAAACATAAGTATTTTCAGTCACCATTTGAGACTGGCTCCTCTAATGTAATTGCATTTTTTTATATAAACAGCAGTTTCACATTTTAAAATATGATTTCATTCACTCTGTATTTGGAGGTGATATAACACAATAGGTATAGAAGTCTTAAAGGAAAGATTTAATAGATCTAGGATCGCTTATCACATCCCTTTCTAGTTCTTATTTAACAAATGGCTTTCAGATGAGCTCTCCTGAGAAGATAAGCCAGAATCTTTTTGTCAGTTCCATTGCCCTTTTCATAAAGGTTCTTGTAGCTAATTTTCTTTACGATGTGTCTTTTCCCCTCTCAATAGTTTGTTAAGCCTTTGCTTTACATTAATAAGTATTCTGTATCACTTTGGATTTCAGGTAGTCTGAAGAGCTTCATTTTCTTAATTTCAAGAGAAGTATTTTTGTTTAACTTATTAGGTATATCAAGCAACATTCTTAAAATTATTTCATTGGCCATATCACATAAGGCCAATCTTTGGTGACTGTTTTTTTTTAATGAGGGAACACTTCATGTGCTTTTCTTAGTCAGTCTCTGGGACATCTCAGGAAAGGCCATGAAATGTGAATATTTTCTTGTAACTCCAAGGGATGTATTTTAACACAGTTTATGCTGCTATGCAGTGTGCCATTTCTGACATGCCTGATCATCACATTTGATTTGGGAATTCCCATTAATGCATTTTTTCTTGCTAAATATGTCTGGGTGGAGGTGCCCAGGTTCTGGCTGGTGGCTGCAGGAGTGTCCATGAAAAGACGGGATGAGCTGCCCAATGCTGAACACAGCCAGTTCCAGTGGTCTCAGAGTTGAGACTGGGTCAGGGGAGGGTGAAGGGAAGAAGTGAGGTGTTTTAATGCCTATCTTTCTATTTCACAATACCTGAATGTATTTTATATGGAAATAAAATTAAATTTCCACAAGCTAAGTCTTCCTCACTGAGGAAGGGTGAGGGAGTTAGCAGCTTCTCAGTGGGGGACACCTTAGCCAAAGTTCTCCCCTCTGCTTCCCCTCCCATGCTGTTGAATATTTCACCCCAGAAAGAGGGACTGTCATTTTGTCAGAGGCATCAGCAGACCCGGGTGATGGTTAAAGATGGCTCTAACCAACAGCATGTGTTTGGGAAGTTGCTTTTCACATGATAAAAAGGTTATTTGCAACATGAAAACTTGCAGAGCCCCTGGGCCATAATTCTGTTCTTCTGCTGCCATGAAACTTCATGGGATATCTGTTTATTTAGGATGGCTGTCTTTAACCACCACAACACTGTCTCTTCACCCTCCCTGTTCTCTGACCTTCATAAGGTGCAGAGTTGGCATCCTGTGCCATAGTTAACATCTGGATCTTGGGAGATACCTAAGGCCCCATCCCCCCTCACTACTGACATACTTCCTATCTGCAATAAAAGATCTTTTATTAAACACTGTCCATTCCACTCTGAAAATAGAAATTCCTTACCCTGCAGATATGACTGTATCTCTGCTTTCCAAAAAAAGAAGTCTCTCTCAGACATACACGTATGCTCACTTTAATTGGTATGTAGAGAGATAGGTATATAAGAAGGCTGTCCTTTGTGTTTCTTCTTAAGATAGTCAGTTGTCTCCAATTTTCAGCTCAGCTAAAAAAAATAAAAATCAAGAGAGATCTGATTGCACTTAGTACAGTTTGGAAGCAACTTTATAAGCATATTAATTACAGAGCTGGGGTGGCTGAAGGAAGCAGGCTGGGTTAGTCTCACCAAACGTGAAGAGCATCCTTTTAAAAATTTGCATAAATATTACAAAATTAGAGGCATCACTCTGTTTATCCCTGAAGGGAAAAAGAAAAAATTAATTCCTCCATCCAAACTGAGTTCTTCACTTTTTCTATGGAGTTTTTTTTTTCATTAGTTTTGATTGTTTACACAAAACACAGGAAAAAAGACAGGAGCTAATTAAAAGAATTTGAACTTCTTGAGCAAGAATCCAGAAACAAACACCCAAAATGGTACCTGAACTGTCTATTAAAGAACTATTCATAACATAACTCTCCTCACAGGTTCTTCCACCTACAATATGCCTTTAACCACCTCCCACCCCATCAAACAGGAAGAAAACCAATAATTTTTCTTACCAAAAATCCAAGGAATCCCCAGCTTTTTTTCCATTTCCCAGTAATTACATATACAATAATTTTTAATATTTCTCTATTAAAATATGTAGCTTATATGATTTTAACAAAAATAGAAAAGTTAGTCTTTTGCCTTCTTACCCTAAAAAATTATAGAGACAGCATAATTCTATATTTAAACATAGTTTTTTAGAAATTCTACATTTAAACATATTTTTTTTCCCTTCATCATTCTGCCTATCTGTAATTTAAAATAAACCTGGACCTGGAAAAAAATTCAGCAAGCCTGAGCACAAGAGTGCTGTTTTCAAACTCTGGCTACTCTATATAAGAATGATATGTTGGATGCACAGATTAATTGTTATCATTATTTAGTTTAATTATGCAGTCCACACATTAAATTACTTCACAAGAATTTTAATTTGTGGGCTTTTTGGAAGGGTTTATTTTTGTAAATGAAAGTCCTAAAAGACTTCAAAGAACAAAGGATATGCAGATTTCTTTCATTCTGACTTATTTGAGAGAATACAAGTGTTCTTTTCCAAGGGGCATCAGAGAACAACATCATGAGGATTGCTGTAGTCCCAGTTAAGGAGAGCTCATTAAATCATGGCTTAGAGACCAGATAATAGGAGAGTGTAAATGACTGAACTTCACAGATTTAGTCTGCCCTGTATGGAAATTCAACTTCTGCACTCCTTGCAGTTTTTCTTCCCAGAATAAAGTAGATTCATTATTAATCTGAAGGAGCTCCTGGGGCAGTTTCTTTACCAGTTTTGGTATCTTGATCAAGAATTTAGATAAAATACACCGAGGACCTTATGACCAAAACAGTATTCTCTGAGCTATTTGTATCCTATCAAAACTTGTGATTTAAAGATGTGTTTCAGCAAAGAAAGCTGCTCTTTTTTAGAGTGGCACTTAAACTACTAGTTCACTGAAATCAAATTGTAATTTTTCCTTAATAAATACTGTCTTATATCAGGCTCACAAACAACAATCTCAGCTTCGGGCTAATTAGCCACGTGAGCAAGCTTGTACCAGTTTGAATAACTGGGTCAAAAACTGGCTTTTAGTTTGTAAGCACTCTCATCATTAATTTCAAGTACATGTAAGAAGTTAACACCTAATCCAACAAAAACATCCAGGTGCACCTTCTTTGGCAAATAAGGATTATACATTCTGGTCTCCAATAGCACAAAATATCCTTTTGCAGGTTGTCATCGTTCAATATTAGGAATTCCTAAAGACACACCTGAAATGCCAACTACACTGTGAGACAGCTGCATTGTCATTCCCAGCAGTGGGCTGTGCAAGGCAGTGTGCTAGGACTAAGGGAAGGGCTAACATTGTTTTGCATACAGATTTTTCCTGCAGGTAGTTAGTCAAGTTCTTATCCAGGTGCTATCATTCTCCGACCTTTTTTTTCTTTTAAGTTATGAAAAGTATTATTTCCCTCAATAACAAGGCACAGACAGAGCTTATTTAATATGAATCACTTATATCTGAAGAGCCTGGAGCTAGCACTCAGTTGCATAACACTACAAACATGACACATTAAGCAAATAAACTCTATGCCTATGTTTTCTTCTCATTAAGTTGCATTAGCGGTAGAAGGTTATTTATATTAGATTAAATAAAAAAGAACAATCATTGAATCTACCCATAAATATACTGCCAAAGTGCTCATTTACATTCATCTCCTTCTACTCCAGCAGTGAAAAGTCATCCTACAGTGTGCAGCTCCTGATCACTAGCTTGTATTCTGTCAAGTAGTTTGTAATTAGAGAATAATCTCATAAGGCCATTCACACGCCTTAGAAGGCTGTGCATACACAATAAATTCCAGAAGTCAATCTGGCCCTAGGAAAGCATGACAGAGGAGAGCTTTGCTTACAGGTCCCATCATTCACCATGTCAAGAATGTTACAGGAGTATAACATCCAAAACCGAACTTGAATTTTAAAAATTTAAATAACCCACAAGAATGTGATGGAAGACTTCTCTGAACAATAGCATGCAAAAGACTGAAGAGAAAGCCAAAGCCAGTTGAGAATTTGCAGAAGAGCTTGTTGAGCACAATTTAATAAACATGATAAAGAAACTCAGTCATTTTGACAGCTTTCAACAAACAACAAACAAGCAACATATATATGTTGTCTCTGAAATGCATAACTCTGGTAGGAGGCTGGCTATATGTGACATCAGCTGCACGAAAATGAGCATGTACTAAATAAACTGCGTAAGATCTTTCATGGATCCGAAAAGAAAAAGATTATGCAAGTACTAATACAAATTCAATGCTGCCTTATTTTGGACACAGAAGTCAACTCCTGGATCCCCAAAGCAGTCCTCTATTTTTATTTAATCTCATGAAAAGTTGGTGTTATGAGATGAGAAAATAGATGCTTATATGGCTGCAGAGATATCTTCAGTCTGTGCTCTGAATGTTGTGACTATTAGAGCCTTAATTCTCAATTCTTCTCTACAACAAAAAGCTCATTTGTTTATTTCTAAGAAAACCCACGTTCTCAGTGAGCTGATATTGTAATATTGATATTAAATGTCATGACACTCACAGTTTATGTGAGAGTTGGCAACTCTGCAAACTGTAGTGGTGCATGGAGTTGTGCGTAAGCATGTACACATTAATTGAAGATTTGGGCTGTAGTTTTCAGGCATCCTGGTGTAGAGGAAAGGTTATAGTTCTATGCATTTGTGCTTTCATTAGAATTCAGGTAGACTGTATCTTGCACTTTATTTGCTTGAAAAAAACCCTAGAAATATCTCATTTCTGGTCTTCTTGTCGAGAAATTCATGCTGATATAAAAAGCAGATCTTTTTAAGGTTATCATTTAGCAGAGTAACACCAACAGAAGATAAACATTTAATATACTTATATTATTTGTTTATTATTTTCCCAAGGGAAAAAAACAATATTTTGAATTCTCAGCATAAGAGTTACATTTCACAGGAGTTTATTGTTGTCTATGTGTAAAATTGTGTAAGCTTATATAAAAAAATAAAATGCATGTAAACATTTCAAGATCAAAAGGTTAAGCTATCTCTTACTGTGGTTTTATCATAATTGTTTTTTATGTCTCTTGTCACTGACTTCCAAACTAAAAGTTGTCAGAAGCCTTTAAACTCTCCAAGTTCCTGCTCTGACACCATATTTCCCAAATGAAAAGCTTATATCAAATTGTGGCACAAGCTCTGAGAAGAAAATGTATTTACCATTTACACTAAATATTATTATTATGAGTCACGCTGTAGAATGCATTAATCCTAATGCCTCCTGGATGTCACAACTCTATCTCACACAATTCTGTATCTCTCATCCCAGAGATCTGACATTTTAAAAAGCGAGTCCCTTGTCATCGTTTTCTGTAGAAGAGATGGACTCTTACAAGGTACCTTAAGGCCTTTCTGAACCATCACTTCCAAGTTTAGCTTAAAAGAATAAATTATTTTTTGCACATCTCCTCAAGAAGTTTATGCTTCTTCTCAGCTTCCAATGACTGTATCATTTAAATGAAAAATGAGGTGGGGTCCAGTGTAGCTTTTCTTACCAAGAAAAACCAGCAGATTTCAGTCTTTCAGTGGTTTGTGACAGCAGAAGAATATTGAGGAGTAAATTTTTAAAGAACTAGATCTTGAAACAAATCACCAATCTGGGAATCTTTTGAAGATGTTTCTGCAGCCAGGTCACTCATCTATTTTTTTGACCCTTAACAGTAAACGTCTCTCCATATTGATTGGGAATCCATAGGAACCAGGAGGTAGAGAAGAAAAGGGAGAGTTGCAAGTTCAGTAGCAAGAGACATTAGACACCTGGACCTCTGGGTGATGGCTAAAAAAGATAATGAATAAAATCTGAGGAGATTATACCCAATTCCTTTCCTCATTAGGGCTGCTGGTGAAATCACATGGGTCTCTGGATTTCCAGCAGGCAAGATGCAGGGCTGCCAGCTGTTCAGACAGTGCAGAAAAATGGTCAAGGCTGATCACTCTGGACATCGAGTCCAGCAGCTCTCACTGAAAAGGCTGTTGGGATGTTTTCTGAGGGGCAGACCAACATAGGCATCCTCGTTACGAATAACCGAGTCACCTTAGCTAAGCTATTGCCTCATACAAGGTAAACATGGCCTTTATATTGTTTGTCAAAGAGCCAGCAAGTAGAGTCTTATTCATGCAGTCTCAATCCAATCATTACAACCACATGAAGGCACATGTCCACACAAAAACACACGTGGGTCCACATGCATTCACTGTATTTTCCAAGATCTTAGCTCTTGCTGAGTCACAAAGATATAATTTATTGTTAACAGATATTCAAGACCATTGAAGGGGAAAAGAAATCTAAGAGTGAAAAAACCCTCTTACAGATTTTACTCAATTATGGACAAGGTTTAAGATTTAAATGAAACATATTTCATGTCCTTGGAGATCATTCTGGAGATGAAACACTTTGAATCTGTATTATTGAAACAGACGCTTGCTTTCCCTCTAAAAATTATAAGTTTAATTGAGCCAAATGGTAGACGTATGACCCCGGAGTGAAAATTTTCCCACTATACAAGGTTAAAATTACCACAAGTTTGTTGTTGGGTTGTTTTTTTTTTAATCTAAGAAATGACATTAGTATTTGGCAGCAAAGCAAAGCAAAGCAAAATGAAAAATCCAACTGACTAACCAAAAAATCACACCAGAAAAAAAGCAGAAACCAACACCCCCAGAAACAAACAGCCCTTCCCCCAAACCCTAATCTCATTATCAAGATACTTACATTTTTTTATTTAAATCAAGCTATTTTAAAATTCAAACTAAGGGTTAAACTGTTTTACTTCTACACATCTTTTCATAAACATATAAAATTATAGAACAGAAATGAAACCTAGAGTTTACAAAACATAGGCACTTGGCACAGAAAATTTTTATTAACTGTAAAGATAACACCTCAGTCCTAAAGCTTATACTCAATTCCATTTTTATTTTGGCTTTTTTTTTT
>VYXF01012154.1:110954-123981 GCA_013397295.1 Polioptila caerulea | reverse complement strand
TTTTTTTTTTTTGTTTTTTTTTTTTTTTTTTTTTTTTTTTTAAATAGGGTTTGATCAGTAGACTTTTGGGTTTTGTTCATTGCCCTAGTGCTGAAGGAAAGTAGACAGAAAAATATAGCGCATACTTCTACATGGAGAATAATCAAATTTAAGGGCTGGGTTGTACATTGAAGCACATAAGATGGGGAGATACAAATGTGCACAGTGGCTTTGCAGTCCTAATGCAGCCACTGGGATCCATATACATGTTTCCACTAGGCCATCTGAAAGCTTTGAGGATGGGTGCTAGAAATAGTGAATGAAACAGGACTGTGCCTCAAATAAGGCTGTTGCCCTCAGAATTCCTGGGTGCATTTCAAGCCCAGCACAGCTGGCTGTGGCATTTAGAGGTTGCCAGAACAAAAGCCAGGCCAATACATTTTACCTACAAGCTTCTCAAAGCTTCAGCACGATCTCTTTCTGTAGCTGGATCTGTAGCTGCCAAGCAAACATGTGCTGAACACTTGTGCTAGCAGTGGGTTCAAACCCAGGTTGTATTTGCATCCTCTGGCTCTGCCCTATCCCTTACACCAGAGAAATGTCAGGGCAGGAAGGTGCTTGCAAGGGGAACCCAGTTAGCCTTGTCATGTCCTATCCAGACCCCTCTACTGGATGACCTCAACACCCTCAGGTTTAGGAAAGCAAGAACTCTAGCAACATATTTCCACTTTCTGATTCTAGTGCTGCTATAATTTCAAAATTTCTCATCTGGGAGGGAGATGAGCTAGATACCAGATGAGAAGATGCTGCCTCAGTCCTCAAATCTAACTCCTCCTAATTAATGCAGGGATCATGCAATTTAATTCATTTCAATATGTTGTCTAGCCCATTTTGTAAGTGACTAGATTTCTTTCTTACCCTTATCTGTACCTATATTGTGAGAAGGAACTTACCTAGAGGAAATGTAATGTGGTAATGACAATATCCTGTGGCTAGAGGAAGCTGACATGTAGCGGACTATATTGGTATGACGGACAAAACTAAAGGAGGAGAGTGATAGGACAGTCATATACCATCCATCATGTACCTGCAGAAGACGTGCTCTCTTAATTTTGTTGGCTTTTGATGGTTGCTTAGTGTCCCAGAAACACGCATTTCCAATTTAAGTAGGGCACAACAGATTGCCAAGAGAGGTTCTAGGTGCCCCATCCCTGGAACAGTCAAGGTTAGCTTGGACAGAGCTCAGAGAAATCTGATGTGATTGAAGGAGTCCCATGACCTGGACTAGATGACCTTGGACTAAATGACCTTTAAAGGTCCTTTCCAATGCAAACCATTCTATGATCCTATGAAAAGAAGGGAATTCAATGTTTTGTTTTTTTTTTTCATTTGAAGAACTTGCACATTTTTCACAAACACAGAAAAGAAATAATTTATCAATATTTCGATTACATTGATGCCAAGCAGCAACACTCACAATATTGAGGATGTATTCTTAAGTGAAAAAAAAAAATAAAGCCTTTTCAATAGAGTGATGTAACATTGCTAACAATCAGATGTATATCTGTCAATTAAAATCTTTAGTGACATACCCCATGGAATTTTATCCAAGTATATGCTACAACAGCTTAAAGAAAAGTTTCTCCTTACTAGATACAGAAGGACTTTGAAGAAAAGCTAATACAACAGAGAACACCTTTTATATAAATCCTAAGTGTAAACTTTAAAAAAAAAGATTCCTTTTAATAGACTTTTTCCAGAAAAATGGGTCTTTCTGCTTTGGCCATTTGCACACAAACAATCTGTACATAAGATACATCTGCAGAAAAATTGTATGGAAAGGAACAAAATCAAGATGTCAAATTTTTAGTTCAATATGCAAACATCAAAATAATTTGGTTTACCATTTCCAGAACAGTTTCCCCATTTCATCTGGAGACAAAATAGAATCTTATAGGCTATTTAAGCTCAGTGTTTAAGATTAAAAATGGTAATGAATGTTTCTGATGGATATTTTAGGAACACTATTTCCCTAGCAATGCATGCTTGAAAATGGGACACATAAACAAAAACACACACAGAATTATCCTAACTAAAACAAGATATCAAACACGGAGAAAAATACATTTTGTGTTGGTCAATATACATGCACTGGAAATCCCAGGAGACAGAGAAATACGAATAAGACAAGTGAAAATGCTCAAGCTAAATGAAAAGGTGCGGAAGCAGGCTCAGACGGCAAGCCACTACAGACTCAAAAATGCAGTGTGAAAGAATCAAGACAGCAGGAGATTTTGCTTGGCTTCAGGCACTGGAAGGAAACACAGATAGATTAATTCTTTCCTTCATAAAGAACCAAGGAAAAAGCATGTACTCAGTGAAAAAAACACTCCAAACTGGCTAAGGAATGCTTAGAGGCTCTCTAAAAAGCAAATAAAGAAGTTGACAGAAGAATGACGTATGCAAGTAAATAAAGCTGACAGTTCCTAACAAGGGGTCATTGAATTGTACAATGGTTTGATTTGGAAGGGGCATTAAAGATCAGCTAGTTCCAACGCCCCACCATGGACAGAGACACCTTCCATGAGCCCATGTTTCACAAGGCCCCATCCAACCTAGCCTTGAACACTGCCAGACATAGACACAGAAACAGAAGTCCATAACTTCTCAGGGTAACCAGTTCCTTGAGTGAAGAATTTCTTCCTCCTATCTAATAAAAATAAAATATTAGTTTAAAGCAATTACCCCCTGACCTATCACTATTGGCCTTGGTAATAAGTCCCTCTCTGTTTCTGATGACTTCTGTTGTCCTTCCTTTATGTTATGACCTGCCCTTAAAGGGGTGGGTAACTAAAGTTCTTGGTAATAGACCCCTTGGCGCAGATTAGAGCAAAATGACACTTAATGATGGATGTTCCCAAAGTTACATACAGGTAAGATTTATTTTAGAACAATTTGGTTGCCATGGAAAGGAGGTATGTAGCTATTTTGATTATTATTATCTGTAGTAATATATAGCAATATAAAATCATAAAAGTAACACTTAAGAAAGAGTATAAGGAAAAGAAAAAGAAAAAAGGATAAGAGTAGGGAGATATCACCACCTGTGGATCCAGCTACAAGATTTGATTGTTGCAATTTTGCTGTCTGGTCAAAGTGATGGTCCCAGTCTTACTCCGTGGGAGGTGGGGGAAAGCCATGAAACACAAAGCTCAATGGGTTAATACACATTTAGGTTTAGGTGGAATGCCCAAGCAGCTCCCCTGTGGGGAGCTTTGTGGACAGTGTCCCTTTGTGGACAGTTTATACTGTCTTTTGCAACACTGTGGTTCACATGCCGTCCTCTGGTGGAAGGCCTCAGAAATGAGTCTGGGGGTGTTTCATGTGTCTTTGATGATTTATGTCCTGCCTCTCACATCAGCATGCTGAACCAGTTATGGTCCATCCGAAAATGGATACCCTTAGGCCTATGTATGAATGTGAATGTTGTGTGTGAATGTGACCTTCCTGGGGTGGGAGAGAGTTTTACAGCTAAGCCAATCATGTAAGGAAGGACATCGAAATGATAAAAAGCACCATCCCACCTTGCAGGATCTGCTTTTTATCAGACTTCTCCCTTATCTGGCTCAAAACCCAGCTTGTAAGCTCCAGTGCTAGGCATGCACCTTCTCTGCTCCGGGGTTGGGACCTTGCACATCAGCAAGGCACCTGTTGCTTTTGCAAATGGCTGACTGAGTCATTAACATTCCAGTCTCTCACACTTCATCCACCAATGTTGTAGCTCCATCCTAGAAGGCCAACAAATTTGTCGAGCATGAATTGCCCTTAATGAAGCCATGTTGGCTGTCATAATTTCTTTGTTTTCAATATGCCTTAGCACATATTCCAGGAGGATCTGCTTCATGACCTTTTAAGTCAAAGAGGAGAAAGTGACTGGCCTGTAGTTCACTTGGTCTTCCTTTTTTCTCTTATTAAAATGGAGGTTATATTTCCCCTTTTCCAGTCAATAGGAACTTCACCAAACTGCCATAGCTTCTCAAATAGGACAGATAGTAGTAGTTTAGGTACTTCATCTGTCACTTTCCTCAGGGCCCATAGACATATCTCATCAGGTCATATAGTTTTGCACCTTAGATATTTTGAAAGGTTTTCTAAGGTTCCTTAGATCTTCTCAAATCTGATCTTCTACAGTAGGTGGTTCTTCATTCTTCTGGTTCCTTCCTCTGCCTTCTGTATCTTAGGCAGTGTGGCTGGAGTATTTGCTGATGAAGACAGGGGCAAAAAAGTAATTGAGTACTTCAAGCTACTCCTTATCCTGGGTTACCAGGTCTCTTGTTTCCCCCCAGATAGGCCCCTCATTTCTCTAGTCTTTTTATCACCAACATACATCTAGAAGCTTTTCTTTTTGCCCTCTTTCTTTTTGACTTCCTTGGGCAGATTTAATTCTATTGAATCTTTCACTTTTCTAGCACAATCTCTGGCTGTTTGGACAACCTCTTTGTATTCCTCCCAGGCTACTTGTTCTGGTTTCCACCCTCTGCAAGCTTCCTTTCTATGTCTGGGCTTGTTCAGAAGCTTCTTGTTCATCCAGGCAATCCTCCTGACATTTTTACTTGACTTCCTTTTCCTTGGGATGCATTGCTCCTGAGCTCAGAGGAGGTGTTCCTTGAATATCAACCAACTTTCTTTGGCTCTTCTTCCCTACAGTTCTTATTTCCATGGTACGTTACCAAGAAAATCCCTCATGAGACCAACGTCTGCGCTTCTGGAGGCCAGGGCAGAGAGCGCTGTGTGCCCTCCTTGCTGCCCTAAGCACCTCAAATTCCGTCATTTCACAGCCACTGAAGACAAGGCTGCCGCGGAGGACTACATTCCCCACCAGCCCTTTGTTGTTTGGAAAAAGGTCCAGCAGAGTACCCTTCTTTGTTGTCTCCTCTCTCACTTGGAGAAAGAGGTTATGTTCAACACTTTCCGAGAATCTCCTGGACTGCTTATGCCCTGCCATGTTGTCCCTCCAACAGATATTGGGGTGGTTGAGCTCCCCCAAGAGGACCAGGGCTTATGAATGTGCCTGCTCCTATCGGTCTATAGATTGCCTCAACAATTCTGTCTTCCTTGTGGAGAGTCACCTGTCCCTGACTTCCCTTTAATTCTGACAAATAAACTCTCAGTCAGCTCCCCATCCAGCCCCTGGCAGAGATACAGCTGGTCACTTACATAGAAGGCACAACTCATCTCCCCTGCCAAATATGGCAGAAGTGCACACACAAACTTGGATTCATTGCAAACATGGAAAGAACAACCTTATAGAATTAGCAGAAAGACATGGGAGAGATCATATTGAAGGGAAGTAGTCTGTACAGTACAGTCTTTCTCTGTATAATAAAAAATAACTATATACCCATTTAGGCCAAGAAGGAAACAGCACCTTTGGCATGAAATTGTAAATGTACTTGCAGTTGTTTCAATGAAAAAAAAATCCTAGCTGACCCCACATTATAAAGGAAGCTAAACCATCAACTCTCATGTTCAGAATACTTTCTCACCTGGATTGAGCTGCTGAGCTCAAAATATGCTACCAAATCATGCAATGCTGGCTGAGCTTCTTGTCCAGGGAACAAGGCTGTTAGGTGACACGAAAGAAGTGTTGTTCTGTTACTGTGAAAAGGAAATTTCTCGAGATGTTCTCAAGAAGCTGAAACTGCCTCTAATTGGAGTAGGAGGTGAATAAGAGGCTGCTATTATGCAAAATAAGTGTTCAGGACACCATTTCATGTTTCAATGATCATTACAGTGAGGAAAAAAAAATAGAAACAAATGAGTAAAGTTACTCAAAAAATTTCAGCTTCCATTCTCCATGCAGTGGACATCTAATTCATGTCATTTTTGCAACCACCCGACTCCTCTCTTTTCAACTCCAGTTCCCAATATCTTCATGTCTCTGCCCTAGTACTCTTATGCACCTTACCTAGCTCCACCACAGTCTTGGAGGTTGAGCTCACACCTCCTCTGTATCTCTTCCTCCTTAGAGCTAAAGGTTGGGAAGCACGGAAGAGGTGACAACCCAGAATGTTGAAAGCTGCCTCTGCCTCACATCTCCACCTCCACCAGGGCTCAGATATCTGGACCACACTTCGTCACACAAGATTGGATTGTTTGAACCAATGTGATCATAAAGGTAAATATTATCAACTAGGTCAGGATGTAAGGAATGCTCATCATATCTGGAGAAATCTGGTGCCCAGATGAAAAAGCTTTTTGGCTCAAAAAGTCTTTTTCAGAGGCTTTTGACAGGGCTAAAAGTAGGTTGTTTTTCATGGAAATAAAGAGAACATTTGTGGGTAATAAATCACCACCTCAAGTACTGACATTAAAACATGGGGTTTGGTGGATTGAGAGAAGGAAAGAACACTGCTGGTGGTTCTTAAAAATATTTTCAGATTTATTCTTTCGAGTGAACTAAACATATTTCCCCCTAATCATCATCTTATAAATAACTGTGCCATGTTGGTCTGAAGCTTTCATAAAAAAATTGCTGAATAAAAACAGCTGGAGGTGCATGCACAGCATGGAAAACTCTATCCTAAGGAGTTTAGAGTTGATAAAATCCTCCAACTACCAAAAGGAAGGTTATAGGAGACAAATCAGGTCTAAGAGTTACTTAAGTCTAGACTGTGCCACCCACAGCCACATAGACAGGACACCCACAACATGCTCTCCCAGAGTCTGACTGATGCTTTCCTGTTCCGTTATTCTCTGAAACAGAATTAAAATTCAGTCAGGCTGAAAGGAGCCTTTTTTCTCTGTGTAGGAGAGGAAATAACAATAACTGTGCAATTCATAAAAACCTTCTAGCGTGTATATACACATGCATGGCTCCACTGATAAATCCGAAACAGAGGTAAACATAGAGGATGCATTAAGTCGCCTTTTCCTGGATGACAAGTTTATTGAAGCATTTTATAGAAATCCAGGTTACTGTTCAACATACACAGAAAGTTCTTATTAAAGGCTGCAGGTCACCATAAACAGCAATTTTGAATGACAATGTTGCGCATTCGTCGTCAAACGTTGTTTGCAAACAGCAAGAGGATTCCATCTGCCATTATTTTTTACAATTATATAAATAAGAATATTTAAGCAGATAGACATTTTATATATAAAAATGGATCAGACTGAGGAATGTAAACCAGAAAATAAAGTCAAGGTGAAATAAAAATTTACCTCAGAAAATATAGCAATTTTAAGTGAAATTTAAGGCAAAGAGTAAATTATGTTCTAAATAAAGTAAATTCTGATAACAAATTTAGCATACTTGCCACTTTCTAATAAAGAAAGCGTCCTGGGTTGATGCTGAATTGTATCCCCATTTGGCTATTTAGCTTAGAAATAAATTTTGTATCTTTAAAACTGGATCTGAGAGTGAAGGAGAAGTGGTGGAATGTCTGAGGCAATTGTTTTCAAAACATAAAGATAAGAGTTTTCAGTTTGCCTTCACTCACGGCCTGTGTTGTCTGCAGTGCGGACGGCGAGAGAGATCTCCTTTGCTTCTTGTTAGTTTTTGGCTAGCTGAGGCAGAGAAGTTCTCCATACTGTGGTTTTTTTCTTTTTCTTGGAACTGTTTGAACCTGCTCTGGACTAAAAACCCAAAAGGGCACCAGGAGCTCACACCTGTGGCCCCTCGGGCCTGGCNCTTTGCCTGTTAAATAAACAACTTTTTTCAACTTTCCTCCAAGGAAAATTTTTTTTCTGTTCCAAACCAGTTGGGGGGAGGGGCGGTTTGGATTTACTTTCTAGAGGGACTCCATCCAGAGGTTTCTTCCAAAATTTGCCCGAAATGAGGACAGAAAGGAAAAATGTTCTGTGGAAATGCTTTGAAGCAAAATATGAAAGCATCTGCTTTCCAAAGGCTTTGCCAAAAAACAGAGCATCCAAATCCATAGTAGATTTGAATAAGCTGTCACTGTGCTACAGAAGAGTTTTAGTTCAACTGTTTCAGTATACCCACTCTCTTCTATGGAATGTTCTCTGGCCTTGAGACACTGGAAAGAAGAGAGAGGGAAACACTCCATGGAAAATAATCTGGGGAACATTACCCCCAATGGAAGAGGACACAGATTTCAGTGCAACTCCTTTAAAGTATCCTTGTGATATTTCAGGATCAATATTATATCCCCTCTTTGCTGAAGTTGATGTTTTCTATGAGAAAATCCCTTCACAGTTTCCCACTCTGACTCTTTGAGAAAAAAGTGTTTTTCTGACCTGCTGCTTCGCTTACTGTCTAATTGTAAGGCTTGACAATAAAAGTAGTGTAGTACTTCAGGCCAGGATCAGTGGAAATCAAGTATTATTTGTGGATTACTTTCTTGCAAATATCAGTCAATAGATCATTAGCATGTACATGTTGGCAATAAAAGTTTCAGCTGACACAGAGATATAAGTTTCCCTGTCTTAATTTTCTGCTAAGAGTATTGGATGCTTAAATGCTGTCTGAGTGATGATTCAGCATTTTTAGTGGTGCTGTGAAAGTAATTTGGAGACAATCATTCCTTTCATAGCTTCTATTTCCCAAGAAGCTACTGCACCGATTCCTCAGCTTTACTCCTTATTCTCTCCCATGAACAGAACGCAAAATTATAATTAAGACAAAGCACAGTCTGCTTGTACAAAACAGGTTCACCTATGCCTAAAAGCACAACTTATCAAAAGGCCTTGTGGAAAAAAAAAAATTACTTTCAAGTCAATGAATACACGAGGTCTGTGATTCTGCGCTTTGGGGTCTGCCTTACAGGAGCAGTTCATCCTCTAAGCATGAGACTGATTACAAAGTTTCGTGATACGGTAGCACATGTTTGCAAATTAACTGCATCTAGCTGTTTCAGTAGAAATGTACTGTCAAAATGTTCAGAAGACCTTTTGATTTAGCTTAAGGCCGTGTTTCTTGCTTCTGACAAGCAAGATCTGTAATTTTCACTACAATTAATAAAATACCAGCTTCCATACACAAAAAAGAATGGACTCCTGGTTGTATATATTACTCTATAAGTTCCTAAGATATATCCATTATTCAGAGTTTCACATCTTCTTCAGATGACAATGGTATTTAAACACCAAGATTAGTTCTTACCTTACTGGAAGAGTATCCCATCACCTGAGTAATGCACTATATTTATAGTGCAGCAGTAGCTGTGAAGCTTGCCCTCTGCTACACTCTGTACTGTCAGTGTGGTTTCCCCCTGAGAAAGAGCTACAGCTGGAACTGAGATTATTACTAAGGACTCTCCTATTCCCCCACTGATGGTACAGGGCAAGAAACACTACAGAATTAAGGCCCTGAGACAAGTTGCTCCCCTAATAACAGAAGGATTGCTGCTATCTTCAAAGTTTAACTCTATCTTTGTCTTTACATAAAATTCTATGTTCTCTACCTTATTAGAAGCATCAACTGGCATATTCCACTTTTTTATTTCTAATTTTAGATGAGAGCTGGAGGGAATAAGAATTGAGCAAGTCAACTCCTTTACAATCTTGCAGTTCCCAAAAATAAAAGTTCCAGATAGAAGACTTACTGTTAACTTAATTGCATCTTTTTCATTCCTTTGCCTAAGTAGTATTTTTCTCTAAAATATATTCTGAAGTACTTGACTCAATCTGACTTTAAAAGGTTTCAAGTAGTTTTTAAAGGTTAAAGCAGTACTATAAGCGTTACTAGGGAGTTGCTCCCAAAGCCAGTAAAGCTCTTAACTGGAACTGTTCCTCAAGGCTTGATTTCTAGAGTCAAGAAATTATTTTTTCTCTTGATAGGTAAAAGATGCTGCCATCAAGACACTGCTTATTTTAGCACAGAAGTCACAATACCAAGCTTGGGACAGAATATTTTAAGTCACAATCATTTTCCTTTTATCAAAGAGCAGATAAGAATCACTTCCAAAACTTCTTTTCAGTTCTAGCATGGCAACAAAGAATTGAAATTCTTTTAAAAGACCTTTCATCCAATTTCTAGTTGCATATCAAGGAATTAGACAGAAGTTAATTTGATTTCTTTGATGGCCCTTCAAAATTCATATTTCAAGATAATTTTACCAAAAACACACCAATAGGTAGCATACAATGTCCTTGTTTTGTGAGCCAGGTGCACTGGTATCCCAGGAACTTCTTTCCAATATGCCAAAGGTTCCCAGGTCTTTTTCACGCAGTCAAAACCACTCACTGAAGTTACAATTTGTCCTGGGGTTTTTTTTGTTTGTTTGTTTGTTTTTTTTCCCAATGGGTGCTACCATAGTGACACATGCTGTGCTTACAAAAATGAGCACCATAGTACACCAAAAAACAGAGGGAAATACAGGCTCAGTCAAAACCATCATTTTACTGAAAGAGACACTTGATGACATATTCAGCTCCACGCAATAAACATGCTTACAAAAGCAAATTTTCCGGTACCTGAACAGCAGGTATGTATGGAGGACTTAGAGTCTAGCTACAGGAACACAACTTCTTCAAAAGTGATCTTAGGAAAACAAAAAATTTACTCATTGACATACTAGCTCCTAGTTCTAGAGAAATGAACAGTGAACAGTGAAATGGAAAAATTAGGTAAAATATATGATTTTTTTGTACAAGAAAAAATGTATTGAATTTTAATTCTCATATTTTTCTTAAGCTTTCAAGTGTCTTTCATTCCTGAAAAAAATGTTCCTTATTATATTTTATTCATGAAGGAGAAAAAAAGGAGAAAATTGAACACACTAGAAATCTCCAAGGAACAATTTTTCTGAAGTTATAGTATGCATACAGCTAGATTACCTCACAAAGATTAGGTCAGTTGATTAGAGTATGGTGTTAATGATGCCAAGGCTGTTGATTCAATCCCTCTAGGGATTCATTCACTACAGAGTTGGACTTGATGATCCTTGTGGGTTCCCTCCAAATCAGAATACTCTTATTCTGTGAAACCTTCATCCTAAAGAGTTCTGAAGCTAACACAAGAAGAGAAAAAAAAAAAAACATCTCTTAAATCCTCTCTTGCCCCACTACCTTTTTTCTTCTTGTACGCTGCTGCGATGTCACAGTACCTTAACATGAGCTGGTTGGTGTTCTTGTTCCTTCCTGCCAAGTATTCCTTCTGTATCCATCACCTGGGTCATTCTTGATCACACTGTCTTCTACTTCCAAGTTCTCAGCAGAGATTTTACTCTGACATGGAAACTATTGTCAGTGGCCCATCTCAGGGATCAAGGAGCTGAAGACTACAGATTAAAGCTGTACTGCCCTTGACAATATAATTTGACCATGTGAGGCAATATATTGCATTTGTTCACTCACATGTTAGTGTGCACTACTTCCAGCAGTCAGTAAACTCATTATGTTTTTAATGTAGTTCCCAAAATTTAGCATTAAAACAGCAAACCAGCAAAGGCTCAAATCCTTAAAATTCTTTTCTACTTTTTCTCCAATAATCTCAATGGAAAAGCATTTGTAAGCCAAAAACCAAGCCTCCAGCTCCTTCTTTCACTTCCTGAAAGCTAGATATTTTGGCTGCTAGTTTGGGGATAAAAGAACTGATTAGAAATTTTTATCACTAAAAATATCAACGTATCTTATCCTCCAAAATTTCCCCACTGAGGTACTGAGCATGTTTGTCAAAATTCATTCCTTCACTGTTCTTTGCAAGGTGCAAAGTTGCAATACCAGAGCAATTCTACTCAATGAAGCCAAAATGGGCTTCATTGCTAAAAGCACTCATCAAAGACTCATTAATAATCATGTCCCTTCTGAGGAAAAAAGAAAAAGAAAGTCAGTTTTCATTGCTGCAGCAATTGCATCTTACATGACTTATGGGCAGAGTTTGTCTATTTGTTTGTTTTTACTCACAGCTATTACAATATGATTGAAATTGCTGCTTAGGTAAAATCCATGCGCTGCCTCTTCCCCAGCTGTCTAACCTGTGTCCTATTTCTTGATTTCTTTGGTTTTTTTGGCCCATTACATGATCACACATTAATTCTTTGTTCCTTATTTACTTTAACTTTCAGAGAGTGACACAAACTACACCACAGAGACATTTCCCCACACCATGACCTCCCTACTGCAGCTGAGGTCTGCCATGGTGATGCCCGAACAAAACATTCTAGCTCCATACTGAGGCACTTGAAATGGAGCAAGAAGTAGAACAAAGTTGTCTGAAAGGATAATTTCCTTTTTATAAGGAGACTGAGAAGAGTGGAAAGTCAGCAGGGAACAGGAACAAGAGTAGTAGGGGTAATTGGAGTGGGCATAGGAAAGTGAACAAAAGGTAGACAGAAGAGACTTTCAGCTGAACCTTCTGTGGGGAAGGGACTGTCTTCCTTTATAATGTGTTTGTACAGCACTTGCCATGGAGGTGATCAATCTGATGCTCTGCAGGTGCTATTAGGTATGCAGTGTACATCCCTCACTGCCAGTTCATAGGTGATGAAGTCTTGCTTCAATGCCCTTCCACAGCTTTGGTGGTTCAGATTGAGATGTTCTTTTTCTTCAGTGTTGACTGAGTTCAAACAGAAAAAGACAAGAAAAACACAGCCAGAGAGGGAACAAGGAAATGTACAAAGATCTTAATTGACACATTTAGCACAAGATGTTGTTTATTGTGGCTATTTGGCCAAGGGGTGAAGAAAATTTAATATTAATCTGTTCTGTAGGTTTTTGTTACGTTATTAGCTTAGACGCTATGATTTTGATGACACAGTTATACAAGGGAAGGTAATTTTCAGATTACAATGAGTATGCCAACCAGTGCAATGGCATCTGAGTGAAGCTGCTCATTCCAAATAATGTGTGCTTATTCTCGCTCATCTGGACTGCTATTATTACTAAATCATAAAAATAATCTCTCTATTAAAAAAAAAAAGTAGAGGAAGAAACCCATGAGAGAGAGAGAGAGACAGACAGAAAGACAGAAAGACAGACAGAAAGACAGAAAGACAGAAAGACAGAAAGACAGAAAGAAAGACAGAAAGAAAGACAGAAAGAAAGACAGAAAGAAAGACAGAAAGAAAGACAGAAAGAAAGA
>VYXF01012154.1:95050-110769 GCA_013397295.1 Polioptila caerulea | reverse complement strand
AAGGCATTGACATGGCATGATGATAAGCCTATCTTGAAAATAAAGGTATCTGTTAATTAGGCAGGTGTAGGTGAAATATGGTAGGATTCTCTGATTCCTGAGAGATAGGAGAAGAGGGAGCCAAAAGACTTCAAAATATGATAAGCTCAATTTCTTCTTCACATTTAATGTCTGAATAATTTCTAGCTTGGGGATAGATGTCAGAGAAATGCCTCTGAAGTCTGGGGAGAAACCATGTTGGGTTTCTGACTTGTGCAATTTGCTGGCCTTTCTGTAAGGTACTGTCCAGCTTCCCTGGGAGGTATCTATTTGCTGT
Source organism: Polioptila caerulea (assembly GCA_013397295.1). Taxonomy (NCBI): domain Eukaryota; kingdom Metazoa; phylum Chordata; class Aves; order Passeriformes; family Certhiidae; genus Polioptila; species Polioptila caerulea. The sequence goes on along the minus strand of VYXF01012154.1, from coordinate 110,453 downwards.
TCACCTAAGGATCAGAAAAGTTACTCTTTCCACTGAGAATTTATTAGGTTTATTTTCTTCAGATCAGATTGAACAAATGTGACTGACAGAGCCACTGAGAGCACGCACACCTATTTGTTCTGCTCTTCTTTCCTTCTCTAACATCACTCATTCTTTTTGACCAACAGTAAAAAAAGCCAAAAAAAGTTTTTCCATATTGTATCTTTTTCAGTTGAAAAAAAGAAATCAAAATTATTGCTCTAGCAGTGAGAAATATGTGGTCTTATTTGCAATTAAGGCTTGTTTTTCTCTGCACGATGGCAAAAATCAACCTTTAATTCAATTTTCTGCTCATTTTATGAAATCTGCTGCCAGTAAACAGTCCAAGGAGTCTTAGATAAGTTGCTTTTAAGATATGTTACTACAGAGATCAGGAAAATAGGATTTTCACTTTTTTCTAGTCTATCACCAAAAAGAGATTTTCACTTCTTTTCTAGGCTATCACTATCCTACAACAGATTTTATCTTTCTTTTACCCCATATTTCACATTTGTCTTGTATTTCTGTAAATAAACCATCTTAAAGTGCAAGCCTGTGTTTGAAAGTTTTTATTCTATCTACTCTCATCTCTATTTTCTTATTTTCTGCCTGAATCACAAAGCAATTAAATAATTTTATTCACAAGTCAAAGGTAAATTGCTAATGCAAAATTAATCTGGTTTTTAGACTTAAGGTTTAGAAGTGTCAAAGCAGGAGCTGTGGTGAAGGACAAGCTAATGAGGAAAATCAAAACTACCACAAATGCACCAAAAAAGCATGGAAATAATTTTAACCACAGTCATTGTCAATGGTTTGAACAGTATTTTCTTGAACTCATGCTTCCCAGCTAACAACTTGACACCTTCAAAATACCAACAGACTTCAATGACATCAATATTTTACCTTTTTCTACTCATCATCTACAGAGCTAAAGAAACCAAGAGGTATAAAAAAATAAGCTTTCAATCCATGACATTAAAATCCAAGCCACAAGTACAGAGTGAAAAGAGATCCTTTTGGGTCAACCCCTAGACGTATAATATTGCATTCTGTGGGGTTTTAGAGAAGCTCAGGCTTTCTGAGGCCTCCATTAGGTTGCATTAGTGAAGGATTTATGTCCATTTCATCCATTTAAAAACTTCTCAGGGGCATCAAAAGATGTGGGATTAAGAGAGATGTTTCAATATGGTGTTTATATGTAAAATGGTGAAAAAGACAGTACAATGAATATATACATAATAAAACCTACTTAAACAACAAACATGCAAACTTGAAAAAAGTATACTTCAAGGCAGGAAGAAAGTAGGAGACAAGAGGAAAAAATATAAGTAAGACTAATGCCCTTAGACACTCAATATAGAAAAGATATTGTCCTCGTATACATTCTTATTTATCTTCACCCTCTTGCCGTTGGTGTATTACCTCCTTACACACAGCAGTTTCTTTCTGTCATGGAGACAATTCATTCCTATCCTGTCAGGCTCACTTTTTCTTTCCTAGTGTCTCAAGATACTAGTTGCTGTCAAAGCAGTAACAAAAAGAACCCAAGAGATTTTTTTTTTGCTGACACCTCCCAAAGAGTGGAATCATCACATCAGATATATATTTGGGGTTAGGCATACCAGCTTCTGTTATATGACCTCATCTAGCCAGAGCTTTCTCTAAATCCTTGTCCAAAAAATCTTTGTGATCCCCAGCCAGCCAGGAGAAACACTGTTTGTTCTCTCAAGCCCAGCTAACTTGTTTTCTATTATCTCCTTATTAAAGAAAAAGATTGTGCTTCATAAAGCAGTCCTAGATGTTGCAGAATTACTGCTGGAAACATAGAAATTGGAACAATTTACTTTTATTTCAATATTGGTACCCTATGCCTTATGAGTCATTGTAATGATTCCCTGTTGCCTTCTGTACTGTGCTTAAACAAGTTAGGCATTTTCAAAGCTCTTAACTAAAGTCATAGTGGAATTAAAAATACTTCTGCAGAAAAATACAAAAAACAGCTAAAGAAGACCCTTAGCTGGCCTGTACTAACCTCTCTTATAGCAGATTTTGGAACCACTTGGTTCTGGAAAAATGCAGAACTGTAACATCATTTCTGGCTGAATAATCTTGCATTATTACATATCTACATGTACATACCTTGCATATCTACTTGTCTCTTTCCTTTTAAAAACATATTTACATCTTTGTTATTAAATCACACAATTCAAGGTTGCAATCCTGACAAAAATTGTGTGGATGATCAGTTCCACGGACCAATGGAGACAGTAGAACCTAATTTTCAAGATTGGTGTGAAGGAGGTATCCCCAAAATTAAACAAACAAGCAAAAAAATCCCAAACCACCACACTTTGTTTCCATCTACCCTTTCTCAACTGTGCATTGTTTTATCTGCAGTGTTTTTTCCCTGCATCAACACTGATTCTCCATACATAAGGAAAATGGCATTGGATGCAAAAGGTATTTTTCCCTCCCTTCAAATAAAAGTTAATTTAAGACCAGTAAGCTCAAGATTATGTCAGATTGTGTTTGTTTTTTTTAATCAAAATAAGTAAAAATGGTAAATTCAACACATTGCTCTCATGAGTGGATATTCATAAGTGAATATCTGCGGTGAAATTTGCTTTTGAAAACAACACCAGGGACCAACTCAAACCATAACTGAAACCAGGCTGATTGTGATTTTCTGTGAATCCAAACTGCACACATATGCTTTGTAATTTGCAAAAACAATTCACTACAGCTGTAGAATAAATCAATCTGAAAATACATATATACATAAATAATACTGGTTTAATGTTACCAGTGAGAAATCTCAACAACTCAAAAGACTAAAGAACTCTGAGTCAAGGCAAATTCCAGCAGTTTCAATATTTGAAATTTACTCAGTTTCATTCAACAACTTCTTTCTAATAGCATTTGGTATTGTGTGCCTCTATCTCTCACTAGATGTATGTGTTTATATGTACAGAGAAACATATAAAAAAAATTTTTTTTATACTTAAGTTGTAAAATAAGCATTATTTGTGTTATTAGCTACACAGGATTAAAAGATGAATACTCCACAGTCCATGAATTACCTCACTAAAGCTAGTTAACAACATTTTGGGGCATAAATGGACATAGTTTAGTTTATTTATTTAGTTTGCTATATACTGCCCAGAACAGCTGCAAACATGCATTTTTATGGGAATTCAGGATTCCATGTGTTTCAAACACCTCACATTTGCTTTTTACAGTTGATATTGTTCAGGCCATACTTCCTGGCACATCCCTCATTTCAAGTTGCCAAGAGGACGGTGGAAGAATGAGAAACTCTGGAACCGTGTATTTCCTAAAGCAATACAAAATATTGACCTTGGGTATTCCATCACACAGTGGGGTTTTGTCACATTATACCTATTAGCCAGCTTTCCTCCTTCAAATCTGCTTTATTATGATCTAGTCAGTGTTGAAAATTGAACAATAAATAGCCTGCATGCACTTGTTTTATTGTGCCAGTATTAATGGATGATTTCACAATTGATATCAAAAACAAAAAATGTTTTCCAGCAAGCTGTTTGTATACAGAAAGAATTCTGCACTTTGCAAAGAGGACTGCCTTAAGGAATTGAATACTTATGTGAGAATTCCTCTATTCTATATCCATATCAAATCTGCAGGAAAGGCAATAATTACAAGCAGGTTTATTTGATTCGGTGTGCCAGCTAGAGAGCTGCACAGGAAGAACTGTGCAGCTACCAAATGTATTTGTGGGCCACAGCAGTTCAGCAGTCCATGACACAGCTGCTTGCAGGGGAGAGGCCAGAGCACTCGCTGCAAATACACCAAAAGCTGTGTGACGAGATTGAAGCAGAACACAAAACTTCCACAGTTTGTTTAATGCAGAGCTATTTCTCAAGCCTTCTCTGTCTTTCATAGCATCCCCTCCTTGCAAACTCTCTGTGCCATGTGTGTATCTGCTGCTAAGACAAGGCAATGTGAAGATTTCAGGCTCAGTTTCTTTGCAGACATCACTGACTGATCTGCTGACTGCACTACAGGTCTGATTCTCCTCTGCTTTTCACCTTCACTAGCCCTCAACTGCAGTGTGAGTTAGTCATACTTCTGGGATTACAAACTGCACTCCAGATGTTGGACTCCTTTCTTTTCCAAGGGCATCCATTTGTTATCCATCGTATTTTCCACTCAGTAAATAATTTAGATGGAATTATTAAATGACTTTTCAAAACACTATTCTGAATATCACTCAATGGCATTACTCACACAAAGTCATATAGAACTAAAACATTTCCATTCTGAAGATTAAATTTGATTTGTGAGTTGTGCATTGCAAAACCAAGCCACTTTTAAGAAAGTCAGGTTGATGAGAAGTCTCAATTTGACTTGAATCCAAAGCCAGTTATAGGAATAGGCATTCAAAGGACATTGTCACAACTTGCAAGGTCACTGTTTTCTGTCAGTGCCTAAAGTTTCATATTAGTACCCTACGAGAACAGACTTGAGAATTTTAAGAAAGGTTGAATTATTTAAAAAAAACTCTCGAAGATAACAGATAACTACGAATAGATTAGACAACTAGGCATTTAACATCAAACACAAATTTTTGCTAATTGTGGCTGTCTCATCCATCATCTCATCCAGACAGCAAAGGATGCAATAAGCAGCTTTCTTAACAATGTATCCCTGATATCTTTAATCTTTCTCATTGTTGGGTTTGTGTGGCAAGGTTTTGGTAGTAGGGAGGTTACAGGGGTATTTTTTGTGAGAAGCTGCCAGAAGTTCATCCACTAGAACCAGTGCCAGGTGGTTCCAAGAGGGACCTGCCCCTGACCATCAGCAATGGTAGCAGCATTTCTGGATAAAATATTTAAGAAGGGGGAAAATTTACTGTGCGAGAGCACTTGCAGCCAGAGAAGAGAGGAGTGAGAATAGATAACAGAGAGCCCTGTGGACAGCAAGGTCAGTGAGGAAAGAGGGGCAGAAAGTGCTCCCTTGTGCCTTAGCATAGATTATAATGCAGCCTGTGGGGAAGATCATGGAGAGCCAGACAGCTCATGGAGGTGTGCAATAGAGCCGAGATCCACCTGCAGCCCATGGAGGACTCCCCACTGGAGCAGATAAATGCCTGAAGGAGCCTGTGACCCCATGGAAAGTCTATGCTAGAGCAGGCTTGCTGGCAGGTCATGTGGACCTGTGGGAGACCCATGTGAAAGAAGTCCTAAGGAACTGCACCACGTGGAACGGACCCATGCTGGAGAAATTTGTGAGAACTTTAGCCTGTGGGAAGGACTCACGCTGGAGAGGTTTGTGGAGAACTGTCTCCTGTGGGAGGGAACCCACACTGGAGCAAGGGAAGACTCTGAGGAGAGGGGAGCAACACAGACCACAATCTCCATTTCTTGTCCCCCTGAGCTGCTTGGGACAGTGAGTAGATAAATTGTGTGTGAAGATGAAAACAGGAGGAAGGGAGAGGTGGGGGGAAGGTATTTTATGATTTTTTTTACATTTTCGCATTACACTACGCTGATTTGACTGGCAATAAATTAAATTCATCAAGTCTCTTTTGCCCACAGCAGCAATTGCTTAGTGATCTATCCCTGTCCTTATCTTGAGCCAAATGATTTTTGTCTGATTTTCTCTCCCCTGGCTAGCTGAAAAGGGAGAGTGATAGAGGGGTTTGGTGGGCACCTGGCACCCAGCCAATATCAGACACACCACACTCAGAAGATCTTTTTATCTCTAGTCTGTTTGCTAAAATGGAGGTTTGTTCAGTGATGAGGCTTCCCAGATTGACATTAACAATTCTCCAAAATGAATTTGATGGCAATGACTATTCTGGACTCTTGGATTCACTCAGTTAGCCCAGAAGCCACATCTGCTCATGAACTGGCGAATATGAGAAGTAATTCCCACAAGAACAAAGCAAAATAGAAGAAAGAAAATGGACTTTTACTTTCCTGCTCTTCAAACCATCCTGCTGTACAACATCTGAAACCCTCTGTGTTTCTCCGCCCTAGTCTTTCTGTGCACAAGAAGAAAATTTTGAATCATTAGCAAGAAGAGAGGTGCTGACTCAGGACTTGAAGGCCTGCCAACAACTACCTAAATTAAGTATCTTCAGTAATCAGGTGGAAGTGCTATAAAGTATTTTTACTCTTGTTTCATTAAATTGAAACTTTATCTTTTGTTACTCCATCTTATTAGCCAACATATTCTTGTGTGTGTTTTTTGAAGTTTCACTTCCACAAAGTTGCTTTCAATGAAGTGTCATTGGGTTGAAAACATGATTTACTGTACAATCCAATCTTCAGCCTGGGTTAAGGCTTTGGGAAAGCTCTTTTGCTAACTGTGACAGGAACAGGCATTTTACCTGTACCATGTTGCTTCCCTTGGCAAAGAATTAAAACTTGATACTGTGAACAAATTAAAAACAATAGATTGCTATTTGATCACTGTACTGTTCTATCCTTATCTATCTTAATAGCATTATGATAAATTAGATGAATATAACACAATCAACACTTTTTATTTGAAAAATCTATAGATGTATATGAAACTGGTTTACTGTGCCAAATCTTAACATGGATCATGATCTCCGAAAGGTGTGCATAACACCAGGCAAGAGTCCTGCAGGCTACTTGGCTCTCCTTCCAAAAGAATATCCAAATCCTCACACTAGGGAATTTTTCTACAAGGGAACACATTTCCCACTGGTACTTATTAGTGTCAGTTGCCAAGATTTGCTAGAGAACATAGGTTTGCTGCTCTGCTCAAGAAGCAGTGCTCAGGAGCATGATGCTTTTAGGGAGGGAGACAACAACAGAGCTCTGGCCTGAAAAGCAGACACCTGCAACTGCCAGTAGGGCATAGTGGTCTCAGGTAACTGATTAAAAAATAAATAGTACTGAGTGGAAACTCCCCAAACTCTTCCTTCATTGTAATGCAACACATTTTGCAGGTGCATCTAAACAGTTTAGTAACACCAAATTTTGAGTAACTCCAAATTTAGGGCCTATAATGCTTTGGGCTCACTAGACACCTGTTTTTCAGCCATGCAGTCTGTTCCTTGCACCACAGAGGTCTAGGAGCCGGGCAGCTGTAGTCAGCAAGCATATAAAGGGCTGGCACCCTAGGGGATATAGCAGCTTCTACACATTGCTTTCCTTAAGGAAATTCATGGCCAAGCAGTGGGATTGCTGTTGGTGCCACAGGCTTCATGGCTCTGATGCAAATTCAAGTGTGTGTACAGGCATTGTAGGTTGAAATCAGTATAACCAAGGCTCGGACACATCTATAAATGTGTTATTCATAAGACAGTCTGGTATCATATTCACTTTGAAACAGTCCATTCTAAAAAAAGAATCAAGCCTATTTACAAACTAAAATTGGACAGACACAACTAAACACAGGTATCAATAGAAAAATTTGGAAGACATTTATCCTGCTGTGTTGTTTTCTTACATGAAAGTTTTTCAGATACCACAGACTGCCTTTTAGGAGTTTATAGCTTATTTCCAGGAAAGCAATATGCTTGTTTTCATTGTCAATCGTCAAAAGAGTTTGGGCTGAGCATGTCTTTTTACTATTGACTTTGCATTTCTAATCCGGCATTTTTTTTAAAGAGGTTGTTATTTATATTAAGGGATAGTTCCCTAACAGTGAGGCTGTTGGAAGAGGACTAATGGAGCTATTAATGTTTAACAAAATAGCCATCCAGCTGTACTTCAGTGGAAGGGGGATTACACATAACTTCTGTCTGAGCAGCTTCAACATTCTTTCTTAGTGTAAGTGCAAGAAAAATTAATTATTTGAATATTACCTCATGAACAAAAAATCTTGCCCAGTTAACTGTGAAAGTGTGAAAGAGCATGTGGAATAAAAAACTGGAGCAAACTCTCCAAAGAACAATTTCATAAAGGTCTCATCAAGTCACCCTTTATTCAACTGTCTTGTTCAAATTGTCTGTCATTAATTTTTCTTGTATTCCCTCAGTTGTGCTGCAGCTAGCATGAAATCTATTAAAATTAGAGATTTAAGAGAGTTCTAAATTTTCAAAAATTGTCTTGCATATGCTCAGCAGGCACCAAGGGGTGGGGGAGGGGGAAGAAGTCAACAATTTGTATAAACAAAAAGCACATAAGAAAATTATCATGCTGAAATATTGCAAACTAACAGCAGGCAAGAGTAAAACATCCATATTGCCAGCATTAATTTATTTCTTTTTTCATTACCTTTATAATCCTTCACCAAGAAAGAATATTTTCTTTTCTTTTTTTCTTTTCTTTTTTTATTTTTTTTTAAGCGTGACAAATATGCATTATAATCAGTTGGGTTAGATTAGTTTTTCATCTTTTTTAGATATAGATTTTCTCTCCCTGAATCTTCAACTGTGACTGCAATGAGTTTCTTCAGAGAAAGAGAGATATTACAAGAGAAAGAAAGAGATTACAAAAAAGTGCTTACCATCTTCCATTATCAAGCCATAAAAAAAAAAAAAAAGAAAAAGGCAAAATAAAAACCCTTGGAGAAAGCTGGTCCCTGAAGTGATGGAAGAAGTGAAAAGGTTTGTAAATCCTAATATATGCTTAACAGATCATGCACTGAGGGGCACAAGAAGCAATTTGGGTAAAGAAGGAATCAACCCAAATGGTCTCAAGAGGAGTCAGACAAGACAGATTACTAATAATCAGGCTTAAAATGTCCACAGATTAATTTAAGGGTGAAAATATTTGTGAAGAATGCTGGTAGGTAGGATATTGAAAAAGAGAACTGGCTAGATTTCTAGGACAATGTCTCCACAGCATAAAGAGTGGTCCATCTGATGTTCAGAAAAAGTTGAAAGCATAAGAGGAGCCTGACTTTATCAAACAGGGACTGAGCTCCACCACAAACTAACCCATATACAGGAGATGGAATTAGGTCAAGAAGCAAAGAAATACAGAGGAATCTCCTTGTCATGTTGGGGTAGAATTAGAAAAGCCAAAGCTCAGCTGCAATTTAAATCAATGAGGAACAAGGGCAACAAGAAGCCATTCTACTTCTATACTACTTGCAGAATAAACAAAGAAGGCATGGACCTCTTGCTCAATGGGCAGGTGATTTTGTGACAACAGATATATTTGATGTGCTCAACCCCTTCTCAGTCCACAGCTGAATCTCCAGGACTCTGCGTAGAGAAAGGGTTCAAGAAAGGGAGGTGCAATAGCGAAAATTTATCAAATCTGTTCCAGTAATTCTTGATCCATATGTGCTTCCCAGTACCTGAGAGATAAACTGAGGCAAGAGCTGACTGCAAAGACAGTCTAGTCCAGAAGCTCACATGCCTTGTGAACACAAGCTGAGGAATTGAGGGTTTTCTGGGGAAATCTGATGGCAGCCTCTTCCTGCCTGCAGGGGGATTAACATGGGAGACCCAAGATCTTTACAGAGTTGCACTGTGGGACACCAGGATACAATGATCCTGAATTGAAACAGAGGAGGTTTTGTCTACATACAAGGAAAAAAAAACAATCTCTGAAAGGTTCCTGAAGTTGGGCACCTGCTGCACAGTCTTCCTTGGAGGTTTTCAAGACCTAGCTGTACCAAAGGCCTGACAAAGCCAGTCTGAAATCAGCACTAATCATGATTTAGAGGGGGAGCCTGGATAGGATGACCTCTTAGGGCCCCTGTCAAGCTGAATTTTGTTATTTTTAAGACTTGGTGCTAAACACAGATAAAATATAAAGAAATGTCCACCCTATCTCTGAACTTAAAACTTGTGTGTACTAACAACTAAACTAATGTAATTTGTAGATAATTGATTTTATATGGGTATTTAGGCCCATAAATACATGATTTGATATTCAGAAGTAAGTTTCTTTTGAAGTTCTAGGCATTGCCTAATATAAGTAACCAGAGTTATGCATTTTAAAGTCCATAGAGTATATTTATATAATATTTTATTATAGTTATATGGAATACTTTGTATATGTTCCTATATTTACATAAAAGTTAACTCAAAGATTTACTGTGAAATAAATAACTGATCATCCTAAAAGCAGTGTAAAACTGGTAAAGACTAAATACTGAACAAATAGAACTTATTTTTACCTTCTCTTTTAAGAGATTTCATCAAGCATACTAGCACTTGAATTTCACAAGATGCCCAAGACTTTAGGAGCTCAGAGTCTCATTTTAAGCCTTTGGGTTTGAAGACATAGATTCAAATTTATTGACATATGCAGACAGATCACAGTGTCTCTTTTCCAACCACATAATGAAAATAACTGTGTGAATAAGTATTTTAAAAATGCTATCCTAGAGATTCAGGCCCATGAGAGTACATCCTAATTTTTCAAGAAATAAAGAGAAAATCAAACTCTTGAAATTGACAACTGAAAAACAAGAATGCTTAGACAAACACTGGAAAAAAAACAAAATATCAACAGATCAACACTGGTATTGAGTTTACTCAGGTTTAAACTTAAAGTCTCTCTGAAATTTTAATTTGCTAACCATGACTAAACCATATTACAAATCCAGGAGGAACACGTTTGCAAAGCACAATTGCACACTGGCAAAAAGCCTTTATAAAGGCAAACAAAGAGAGCAATAGAGTATGAATCAAAGACAATTTGAATACTTGCATATATGAAGGGTTTAAAGGCAGTGATGGACTAGAGACTGCATACTTTATTATGACTGTAACTACCTACCACAAAGAAGATCAAGGAGACAAGGATATATGTTTGGATGGGAGCAGCGTGAGGGAACCAAAGCAGACCGCAGGGAAGAAGGACTGGTTTATGTTAAGGATAAACAACATGTCTATTTTTACTATTTTTACTTTTGCTGATGCCCTTTGCAAGAGATACAGCGTTATCTAATAACTCTCTGTCCTACAGAACTGAAAGTCTGAGGCAAGTCACTTATCTCAGTTTTAGACACTGACCTTAGTTTTGATGTACAAAGGCTAACTCCAGCTTTGGGATTCAGTTTGCCACAGAAGTTCAGTCCCACAGGCAGAGGTGGAAGAAGGCTGTTTCAAAAAAGCTACCTTAATGTAGATTTCTGTAGTGAGCAGAGAATATTGCATTGCAAGTGGGAAGGTGTGCTTGTCTGAGTGTTATCCCATACTACATTTTTTTTTTTTAACAATTTTTCTCCTGTAGATTTAAGTATCTTCCAGCCCTGCATCAAACATTTTCAACAAGTTGAAGAACACTACCTGGTGCTCAGAATTACAAGTAATTTCATGAGAAGAGGGAAACTTTCAACATGAGTATTTACATTGATCTTCAAGACAATCAAGCATTTTTAAAATGTAAGTCTATAAACTGGAAAGCACTATGCATAACACTGTAAAAACTACCAGGATGTTTAGGAGCCTAAGGCTAATTCACTGTGCCATAAATTTATTGTAAATTAGTATGTGAACTCACAGCGCACCAAATTCCCATGCAGACAGACATAGCAAATGTTAAGAAGAATAACTTTTAAGGTAGACATTTCCCATTTTTTGCTATTTTTCTTGAATAAAGCCTTCTTTATTGGAATGTCTTGGCACACACATGGGAGGGAAATAAACCAGAGGTAGACTGCGCTGGGAAGAAAACAGATTGGGAAGGAGGACACTGGAATTCAGAAAAAAGAGATTATGAGGGAAAACATGGGAGAGAAAGCACAAATTAGACTCAGCACAAGAAGCAGAAGGATGTGAAGGTACAGAGAAATAAAAAAGATAAATAACACTAATAGTAAGGGAAGAATAAGTGCAACAACAAACACAAAAATCTATACTAGCATGCAAAGGAAAATTCAGATAAAGCATGTCTGCAATTTCTGGACAAAAACCAGTAAATCCAGCATGCCCAGCTATAAAGCTCTGTATTTTCAAGGTATGTATGCAGCTTCCAACATTTCATTAAGATGAGCTGACCTGCATGTATTTTTATGGATCCCACTATAGACACAGGAGCCCAGACCACATTTCCTCAGATGCACTGAGGTCCTCTCTCAAGGAGCCATGCAGGTCTGTTGGAATTTTGGCTATCAGACAGGACAGAGAGCATATCCCAGCTGCAGTTCAAATGAGACCATAGCAATGCAGCCCACCACAGGTTATCATCACATTGCCCTTAGTACAAATATCTGTTTTCAACCTGATTCACCAGCATGTTCAAAACAAAGCTTTTCATGACACTGAAAGTTTGTGTTTGAATTCTCATCCCAACACAGGAAGAAAAATAAATATCTGAGAAATTCCCCTGGGACAGACATTCATTTCGCATTAGCTCCTCGGGACCAAACCACAACCCAGCCTGAATGCAAACATACTCTCACATCCACTCTTCCATCACTGATTGTTTATTCCCCAGTTCTGATAACAATTGCTCTCTTTTCACCTCTCTGGATTTTTTTCCTTTTTTTGACTCCTCAGTCCGACACACATTCTATTGTCTTTTCTGTTCCTCACCTTGTTTTATTTAATCCTCCTCTTTTAATGCCTTCATATTCTTCCCTATCATGTTGATCCTCCTTGTCTCTTGGGTCCTGGTAGAGCAGCCTCTTCAAGGCACAGAATCCCACAGTTACTTCTCTAGTGGGCTGATGGTGCCAGCCTTGGCATAAACAGCTGATTTGGGAAAATATGTATTTGCAATTCCTGAACTGGATTTATTACAACACACAAAGAATGAGTGTGTCAAGGATTTTGCCAGGGGTTACTACCTGTCTAAGCTTTTATATAGGTTCTAGGATTTATATAATTTTAAAAAGTTCGCTTCTCTAATGTACAAATAGTGCCTTTTCTTCATCAAACTAGTAGAACCAAATTCAACACTGTTGTTGGTAATTGAGTATACATATATATACACACACACAAAATCCCCTAAATCTAGAAGTAAAGTTGTAAAAGTAAGGGAGGTGAATATTTAGAAGGCTTTATCAGTCCCATCAGCTTGGTCAACACACAGCACCTGCCAATAACTGAACTCCTAAAATCTTGTCCCAGCATGGAACTTTGAGGGCAGGCTCTTCTGTCATTGTTTTTAACAGGACAGTTTTTTTTAGATTCCTCAGTGCTCAGTGTATTTCAATTGCTTTTCCACATGCAGCTGAGACAGAACAATTCTGTGCCATGAGGGGAATAAACAGATACAACAAGATCTCCATGACTGGAAAGTTCTGTGAAATCTTTCCTTTGCTAAGGGAGCTCCTGGATCAAAAAGCTGCCATTACTTACACACAGACTGCATAGTGCTGCTAGCTAAACAAGTTGAAACTCAGTGAAGGGGATCTGAATTTCAACAAATTGAAGAATGTAATTTGTAACAGAATATACCTACACTTGATAATGACTTCAAGTGCTAAAAAAAAAGTAGACTGAAGTTAAGAAATGCAGTTCTGTGTTTCTTTGGTACCTCTTTTTTTTATTTTTTCCTGTATAAATCTGAAGCAGAAGACAAATCCTGAGATCCTGGAAAGAAAACAGTCTCCAGTTGTTTAGTTGCCTAAGAAATTTCAGGTCAGTAATCATAAACATATCCCAGGTGGCTTTCTCTGTGTTACTCTTGTCTAATGGGAGAGCCGAGCATTTACCTCAGTGACACCTTCAGTTGCAAGCAAGCACCAGACCAAATCTTCCTGTAATTGTGTACAGATCAGCAGATGTCCAGGCTAGATGTGGCCATTTTCAGACCAGTGCTAAGAAGTGCTAAGTTTCACTACATACCAGGCTCTTGCAGACAAAGCACCCTACTAGTCTTGAAGATCTCTGCTTCAAGACTCATGGTGTGGGGCTTTTTTGCTATCAAGTTAATCAGAATAACACTGTATTGAAATCAGCACCTCTAGAGTAAGACCTGATAGGACTTTGTAATCTCCTTGATGATAAGCCTTCCATCCCAGGTAGCTGTGTCCTTGTTTAGTCATCTTCATTCAGTCTTGTGCCCTTCTTCAGATAGGGTATGTGCTTTAACCTTATGATGAGAAAAGGCCACCATCCCCAGAAGCAGCTCCTAGCACTCTGGAAAATGCATTAGAAAAGCTTTATGGAATACTTAGTTTGGGGCAGCTGCATTGGAGAGGATGAGAGGGGGAAAAAACCATCTACTAGGGATTCAGATATTCAACTTTATAGAAGAGAATGAGGAGTATCTAAGCCAGAGATACTTGAAAGCAGAAGCTGATACTGGCAAGAGAACAAATAGCTTTGAGCTAGATTTATTTGTGAATTAAGTCTCTAACAATGTGAGCAGTGACACTCTTGTACAGCATCTAACCAGTAGAGTATGTACAGGCAAGAATAAAACTGACTGTAAAATGGAGCTTCACATAAGAAGAAAAAGAATTTATCTTCTGCCATTCAGTGGCTCAGAAACTTCACTGTGGTTGCTTTACTAAGTTTTCCAAAGTTCATCAGTTGGTCTTCTCTGCTGCCAAATTCTCTCATTGATCACTTCCTTCCACCACTATCCAGCAAGCCCCTCTTTATATCCCTCTGCTCTTCAAAACAACCCTGCTGACTTCAGCTCAGCTGCATTGATGAGCTGGCATCTACTTTCAGTGCTCACTTTTGACAAGAGAGCTGTTCAGTCTCCCCAAACTCTGGCATTTGCTGATGATAAAAGGAGCGCCAGTTCAGGTTTTTGGCAAACTTCTCTGTTCCAAAATAAACTTCCTTTATTGATGGTATGCTGCAGTGTTTGAGGAAATCCCATAAATATGCTGACTTATTCCATTATAAAAAACATCTTTCTGAGCAAATGTCTGCAATTTGTTTAAATTAACTGAATCCTCTATGCTAAATTTTTAAAATTTCTGGTTCATTTATCTGTTAATTTCTCTCCCTACCCACAAAACTATTTTTGTCTTTACCCTCATTTGCTTATCTTTCCCATTTTTCTTCTGTAATACTTTTCCCTGAAACAAATATTTCTCATCTATTCTCTTTTTCCTCCCTCTCTCTCCCCTACTTGTTCCAGTTTTTAGGATGTATGTTACCTGCTTCAACCCCTTGATTTCCCTGTTTAATATCTCATTCTCTTCTGGATTACACATATCATTCCCCATATCACACAGTGAGTATGATTAAATAACTCATTTGTAGTTCCTCCCTACTGTCTCTCCTGTGACTCTGCTGATCTATCTCACAATTACTTTGTATGACCTTGGTCACTTTTATGAAATACACACTATAATCCCTTCCCCAGTTCCGGGTTAGGCTGTCTGAAGTCTGCCCTCTGTTTCTTCAACTTCACTGAAACACTCTTTGCAAGAACTTCCATCAAACCTAAGATGCAAGAGTATAATGTTTCTTATTCCATACTTTATCAGCACTTTCAACACAGTTTCTTTTCTTGGAGTAGTTTGGTTTTTTTAAACATTGGCTTCTACATTAGGA
>VYXF01012154.1:83126-94581 GCA_013397295.1 Polioptila caerulea | reverse complement strand
TGCAAGAGTATAATGTTTCTTATTCCATACTTTATCAGCACTTTCAACAGTTTCTTTTCTTGGAGTAGTTTGGTTTTTTTAAACATTGGCTTGTACATTAGGAAGATTAATAAGTAACAGCTACATTTTTTTTTTTTTTGTAAAATGAATTAAAATTCACTTATATTTCCTTAAACGACTATTGAGAGCCCTATCTCCTTTACCAGCTACACAAGCAATGCTTGGGTGTGCTCCTGTAGAGCATACCTGCATCCTAGAGAGAATATCGGTCTGAAAGGAAAAATAAAATAGGGCTTATCTTTGCTTCTATTCTGATTTTTCAGAGGATCAAGGGACTGATTCATATTATTTTCCTCTATTTATGAGGTCTCCAAGCAGTATGAAGAATCCTCTTATTTGTACTTCATTAAAAGTATTCTCAAATTGCTTCAGTAAATAATCTTGGTCTTGTTAATACTTCCAGCCTTCTCTATTAAAACCAAGTGCTGCAATACAAGATTCAACCTTCTAAATTAACATGTGGAACTAACACAACTTTTAAAGCACAATGTGCCGCTGGTTGCAATACACATTTTTTGGCATATAAATTGTATTAATCTTTCAAACAGCATCCAAGAATACATTTTAATTTATATAATCCACCAAATATGAACCATTACATACAGGTTCTTAATTCCAATATGCAGTTTTTAATATTTCTATGAATACACAAAGATTTAAAATGAACGCTGAGATTTTCATGAACATGTGCACATATAAGTCTGGTTTTGAACAAACTATAGAAAAATTCTCATTGGCTGTTCAAACCCACTACTTGGGCCAAAAAAAACCTTTTACTTTTATTTTTTGCATTATAGAACTCCTGATGTCAAGTGATTGGGAAAAATTACATTTTCTGTAATATAAACCAATACAATATGCTGGTAGATCACCTAGCACAGCGGGGTTGCCATTTCTTGTGGTCTTTGAGCCCTGCCTTTGGAAACATGATTAACAAATTGGAGTTCAACTGCAGGACTCATGTTACTGCTTTTTGTTTAGCATGCCGTGGATTGAAATAGGAGGAAGATGCACATTTATCACTGGTATATGATAATACACTATTTGCTTGAACTAAAAGAGAGGTAGAAGTATAATATTTAAACTCATTTATATTTGTGACAATTCTAAAATTGAATCAGGAGTAACCTTACTACAATTTTATTCAGAACAGTTTTGCAGCAATTTTCTTTGCTTGTAGAACTATAAACATTTCTTCCCATTCTGGAAAAACAAAAAAAATCTATATTACCTAAATTTTGATCAAGTTCTGTATCCAACTTTACCACATTTTTTCACAGAGTTATTTAGATTGAAAAGAACTTTCAAGTGCCATCTAATCTCACTTCATTTTCAAAGTAAGGCTGACTTCAGAATAAAGTGAGGCTATGAGGGCCTTGCTCAGTCAAGCTTTTAAGAGTTCCAAAGCCTCTCCAGATTACTTGTTCCAGTGTTTGACCACTGTCATAGTGAAAGTTTTGCTTTACAACCCATGATTTTCCTTCCAGCAGTTTGTAATAACTAACCATTGTCCTTTCAATGTCTTGTGCACCTCAGAGAAGAGCCTGTCTTCCATCTTCTCTAACAAAACCTCCTACAGGTAACAGAAGATCCCCTCAAATGCCTTCTCCTGGGATAAACAGTCCCAGGGCTTTCAGGGTTTTTCGCATTATGTCACATCGTCCAGCCCCTTCACTGTCCTGGCTGTTGTCCACTCGATTGGCTCCACTTTGTTAGTCTCTACTAGTGGGAAGAGGCAAAACCAGGAGTAGTACTTTCAACACACAAGTTCTGGAGAATAGGGAACAGTCCCTTCCCTCAGCCCAGCAGTTACATCCTGGCCAACACAGCCTCCTACATGATCAACTTAGACTGCCACAAGAGCATGCAGCAAATTCTCCAGATTCACCCACACCTGTACTAATTTACAGATAGACTTATTGTCTCCTGTCAGGTGGTTTTACTGGACTTACAAGGCTTCTGCCAATCCACCACCCTATCTTTTTGAGGTCTTCTTGGGTGGCAGCCCTCTGCAAGTCTCATGAGAATGCATCTAGCTCTGCTATCCATTAATCATTTGAGACATTTTTGTATTTAACATTATTATGCTGCATTATAGCTTTGTAACAAGTCAGAATAAAACTGTTTTTCCATACTTAAGAAACCTGGTTTTGTTATTAATCATCTTGACAAAGCTATTAAGGATGTTTCTAATATTACAAAAAAATCAGGATTATTTGACTAAATTGTTCTGACAGAAAAACATCATCTCTTCTTTGGATTAACACTTACACATAATAGTCTAAGTCCTATTTTTAGCAAGATTTGGGAATTTGAGATTAGTACCTGTCAGGAAGCTGACACGTTGGAGGGAAACGAAGATGGTGAAGAGCCTTGAGGGGAAGCTGTATGAGGAGTTGCTGAGGTTATTTGGTCTGTTCTGCCTGGAGAAAAGAAGACTGGCTGCAGCCTACAACTTCCTTATGAGGGGAGAAGCAATGGCAGGCACTGATGTCTGCTCTGTGGTGACCAGTGACAGGACTTGAGGCCTGAAGTTTTGTCGGGGAGGTTTAGGTTGGATATTAGAAAAATGTTCTTCCCCCAAGGAGTGGTTGGGCACTGAACAGGCTCCCCAGAAAGTGGTCACAGCTCCAAGCCTGACACAGTTTAAGAAGTGTTAGGACAGCACTCTTAGGCACCACATGGTGTTACTCTTGGGGCTGCCCTGTGCTGGGCCAAGATTTGGACTCGATCCTTGTGGGTTCCTCCCAACTCAGGATATTCTGTGATTCTGTATCAGAAGGACGACTGCAAAACCTGAAGAAATTTCCAAAGAATCTCTGATTGAGGATCTAGTGCTTATGTTCCCCATGTAAGAATTGCAGATTCCTCTTCCCCACTCTGCCAGTAGGAACAGTGTTACAGATCCTCTAAAACTGCTGAAATAGGACAGAGCAAAACAAGTATCATCCTAAAGAGGACAAGCCCCTTCTACAAAATGCATAATAATCTCTTCCATGTTTGTCAAGGTTTTGAAAGTGATCCTCTTTCATAACTTTATTCTATGAAAAAACACAGAAGATAAGCCTGATTTTTATAGGCTTATTAAGTTTAAGCAACTATCTTCCATTTTATATGCAAATTGCAAATGAATGTGATTTTCTGTTTTTAAAGCATTCATAATACAGGTATGATCTAGATTAATAAGCTTTCCCTTGTGGCTTTCCCATGGGATTTAACAGGTACTGATCTCAGAAGTACCATTACTTTAAAAGAGCTCCAGCTAAACATGTGGTGAAGCAGCTAAGCCTATACCGATTCTCATAGCTGTTGAAGGAATTGTGTTATTAAATGTAAATTGATTTCTCTATTCAATTTGACAGATACAGAGAGTAATTGATATTATCTATTCTTTCAAGCTTCCATACTCTCCAACAGAGTGCTACCCATTCCCTCTAAAGCTCCTCATATGTTAAGGCAGGAAAGGGCCCCCAGATCATCTGTTTATATCAGTCTTGTAGAGAACAGAGATTTTTGATGAGAAAGGTGTGAAATGCATCAACACTTTATTATATCATGGGTTATGATAAAGAACTTTCATTCAAGTAGCAATCTATAAAATGCCTGACGAACTCAATAGTTGCTAACTTCTATTACCAGAGTAAATGGCAGCATGTTCCTTTCTAGGTAAAGGTGTAAAATAAGGAAACCAAACATGCAAATTGCCAGGCAATACTCAACTAAAATAAAGGACTTTTCACATGTATTTTCACTTGACAAATCATAAAAAAGAAAATTGGTCCACTGAAAAGTGATAGTAGGGAATTGGCAACAAGGATGAAGATGGCAGATTTGTTAAACAGTTATTTTCCTCCAAACTTTCCAGAGGACAAAGGAAATAGAGCTTTGTTTTCTCTTCACAGAACATACTCCAGAGGACTGGAAAACAGGAAACCTACAACTGCTGTTGAACACAAAAAGCCTCAAAGTGTATTATGTCAAACAAATAACAGCCTGGTTAGCATAGTTAAGGAAAAAGAGGGATAGGGGAAGAAATTATATAAAGAGCATTTAATGAAGACTTTTATGTGAATAATTTGATTCTAAATATCCATTGTGGACCCTAAGGAGTCCTGCTTAAACTAACTTGCTTTCATTCTTAAGAGATAATATTGTTGCAGCAGGAGTAAGGGAACTGCAGTGTTTCATACACTTACATTTTCAAAGAGTAATAAGATTCCACACTGAAGATAATTGAATAAGGCAGAGAGTTATGGTGCACAGGTTAAAATAATAGCTTTAGGATAGAAAATTAGTTCAAAAATAGGAAACAGTGAAGAAGTAATAAGAAGTGGGAAGGAAAATAGTTTACTAGTGAGGTACTTCAGAGGTCAGGTAGCTTTTAACCAATGCATGTGAACAATTTACATAAGAGGAAATCTCACCTTTTCTGTGCCTGCTGCAGTTGATTTATCCACAGGGACTGGACAAGAACAGAATATACAATGGAGACCCAGGATGTACAGAGAGGAAGTGAAGACTGGTCTTAGTTTGTTGACAAAATAAAAATAGTAAATGCCAGACAACCTTGATTATATGAAGGTATGCAAGGATATAATGTGGCTCCAGACAACCAGGGCTGCAGCTAATGGGAGAGCTGAGACAGCCTGCTTGCAAGCCTTCAATTAACAGAAGCAAGTCAAGTACTGTGGTAATTACTCAAGTTAAGATTTATTATAACTATGCTACAAGATAACACTTGTCAGTATTTTCATCAGTAGATGGACACGAGCAGTCATAAATTCAGGTCAATATCATGATTCTCAAAACCTGTGCTGAGGGAGGAGGGAGAGAAAAGATAATGAACTGCAGATGGAACCCCTAGGAGCTCATGTGCTCTTCATATGAAATACACTTTCAGCAGAGAAAAGGTTAGAACAAGGCTGGGTTACCCAGCCTTCCCCAGCTAGTCTTCAGGAGACTCCTGATGGCATTTTTCTGAGCAGAATGTTCTTTACTTTCTTGTAGAAGCTAATTCAGGCACAGAAGCCTTGCAAAAACATGGGGGAAAAAGCCCAGTAACCTAACAAAACCCACATCAAAATCTATAGGCAGTGTGGTGGGAGGTGGGAAGTATGAGGAGGGAGGAGATGCTGCTGCTCTCTTTTAAGGCTTTTACTGGAACCTTCTGGTGTGACAGAAGCTCCAGATTAAATTTTTGAGGCTAAAGTCCTGCAGGAATAATTAGCTCTTAAATTTCTGTTGACTTGCTGGTCAACAGTGCCACCTACATTGACACATCATGGGCAGCTTGAATTCTTCTCCAAAAACAAAGGTTCAGGATGAATTCACTCCCTTTAGGAAGGCAAAGTGGCTTTGAAGCAACATCTATTTAATCAGATAGGAGATAAAGCAGGCTGTGCAGACTCAGATGTATTTTATACCGAAGAATGAACAGAGAGGCATTCAGCCCAGAAAAATGTTAGATTCCTTCCTGTCATAGTTTAGGAACGTTATTCCGCAATTTAGTGTTCACACTGAAACCCTCTAAACCATGTACTGGTCACTCACTCCATGATTCCTCTTCTCCCCCATTCAGCGGCCTGGAGTGGAGAACTGGAGGCACAAAAGGTAAAGATCACAGGTTGAGAAAAATCAATTTACTGGGAACAGCAATGAAATAATAAACAGTAACAGCAACAATATTAATAAGAGAGTGTACAAGAGAGGCAAACGATTCACACGTGAATGCTCACCATGTGGAAAACTGGGAATACATGAATCACATGCTGCCCTGACCAAGAAGAGATTCCTTCCTCTGTCCCTAGAAAATGATGTGAGGTGTTATAGGATAACCTCCAGGTCCTACACATGCCTCCTCCTGCCCACAGCAAAAATTAACCCTGTCCTAGCTGGAACCAGGACACTTCTGAATTAACTTGCTAATTTAAAGAAGAAGCCTGAGGATTTCTGTAGGCAAGGCACCGAATGAACTCCGCCTATACCCTTTTTTCAGAGTCTTAAAATTGGGAGGAAGTGTCTCAGCAATGCAGATTTGACACTTATAGAAGGTCAAGGATTCCAACCTGCATCAGAAACAGCAGAAAGGAAAAAACTTCAGCTTGTATATAGTGCTGAACAAACTGTGTAAGCAGGTACTTTACCGCTGGAATTTTCACAAGGTTGTTACAGAAGAGAGATGACATACAATGATTTATTAGAGAAGCATTCATGCCTTCAGTTTCCTCCCTCACCAATGAGAATATTTAAAATCCATTAGTTTGCTAACTAGTGTAAGATCTGAAGTGTCTTTACACTTCAATTCAGAATTACCCAACCTACATATTAAAGTACTTATCCAACAAACAGGCTCCCACTGGCTTCCATAGGGGGTTGGTCTGGGTGAGCACAATAATTTTCAGCAGAATGTGGACTTTTGTATAAACTAGCTAAAAAAGATTTTATTCAGTGTCATACTTCAGTAGATTTATGTAATTGGCTTGATAATAGTGTTTTATTTAAAAAAATATATATTACCAAGTGTGAGAAATAATAATCTTATCTCTTATTTAGCAGTGCTGAATGGCCACACAGTACTTTTTCTGAGAAGAGCCATAAGAATATAGTCTTCATACTTAGTCTGTTCTCCAAGCCAAAGAACTTACCAGTGACTTACCTGGTAGATTTTGATAATTTTTGATGACTTTGATGAAGGGTTCCTTGGTTTAATAATAGCAAGTAGCATTTCCTATTTTCAAGCATTGTGGATTCAAAGTAATGTTCAACCTAATTAAAAACCTTGTTTTATCCTCAGAACCTGCTCTAATCAATTGTCAGAAGAAGAGATTGAAATAATTATTATGCTTGGGCAAATTTTTGAAAGGAGTGATATGTCAAAGTGACAGAAAAAGCAGCAGTTTCATAGCACCATGAGATTAAGGAAGTTAAACAAAAATATCTTAACATGACTATTTCTACCATAGCTTCTTATGTTAGAAATAGCTGAGTGGAGAGAAAATGTCTCCTCCAAAATAGAGAGTAATTGCAGGTATGAATTAGAACACTTTTCCCTCAAGTTATGTGTCATTGATTTCCTCTAAAATAAACAAGGATATTTGAATATTTTTTCCTGAGGTTTGCAGACAGTTTCAAACAAGAAGGAGTGGCAGTAAATCATGGGTGCTACTATCTTCTGCTGCTGAATATTCCTATTAGTGGATACATGTATGAGTCAAAGAAACATGGCATGTAATAAGCTCATTGCACATATCTGGAGGAAAGTTTGATTTGTAGATATTTTCCACGGAAATATTAAGATTTGTACAAATGAAATATGAACAGCAGATCATGTGTGTTAAAAAGTACCTGAAGTAAGCGCGTGACTGCCAGAACCCTGGACACAGAGGATTTTAGGCTTTCTTTACTGAAGGGAATGATGCTCAAAAATACACTGCATTTGACTTGAGGCCATGGAAAAGGCTTCCAAAACTGAGTGATAGCACTGAAATTATAACTGTGTAGTTGAATAGAAGTGTGTTATCTCACAGGGTGAAAAATTTAGAGTTTAGGGTTTTGAGATATAGTAATATATATGAAACAAGATGGAGGTTTTAGGGTGTAGTTTTTTCTTCTTCTCCTTCTTCACAGGTTTGGTGATTTTGTGTGATTTGTTGAGAAAATCCACAATGCGGAACATGGGCAATTAGTTAACCGGTTAAAATTAAAAATAAGTTAGTTGGCATCTCATAATTGGGTAGTTTAGGCTTAAAAAGGTCTTGAAGGCATAACTCTGTACTCCATTTTTGCTGTAAACTTAGCATGTAGAAGCACTCATGGTCAGCGAGGCTGTAACTTAGATAAGAAATAATAAACATCCAAGTCCGAACAAGAATTCTGTCTCTCATGCTTTTAATCCTGACCCTGTGAAGAAGAACCAGATAAAGCAAGGAGTTCGCGTCACATGACAAAGATTAAAATAATTGTCTGTTTGGAGAAAGAGAAGCCAGTTCCCAAGATATTGCCCTCAGGAGTAAGACTGATGATTGTTAGTTAATATGAAGACCAGAAGACTTGTACTCTGATAAGGCCACAGCAGAGATGTGTCATCAGCAGGAGATCCTGCATCACAATAGCTGGAGGACAAGAAGGCTGCAGGGCCTCTTATGCCATACCTTCTCTTGGCAAACACTTGTGAACAGACATATTCCTACCAGACAAGGGAAAAAAACAGGAAAGATTGATCCTCAATGTCCAAGATTCCTGAAGGTGCATGCAGGAGGGATCCTTAAGCAAAAGATCCTCCTCTAACAACTGCTGCCTCTTAAAAAATAGGAAATCTTGGTTCAAATATTGAGAACCAAAATATCTTGGTTGTGTATCAAGAACCACAACAATAAGTTCTGACTGAATAGTTGACATCCTTTGTCCTCTGTGTAACATTAATTATCTTGACTATAACATTTACAACATGCATTTTGTACTTCATGTACGGCAATATGAATCAACGATGTCTGAGAAAATGAATGGGCAAAATACACTCACTCACAGATTTTGTAAGCCGGTATTATATTTTACGTCAGAGAGAGTTCTGAAGAAACTTCTTCACTGAATCTAGTTACACCTGGGAACAGGTTTACCTGATAAGTGGAGTCTCCTTCCCTGAAAGTATTTAGGACACAATGTGATGGGCTTCTGGGTTAAAGACCCTAAGATCTTGCTTTTAAGAGAGTGCTGAACTGCACAACACCTGTAGATGTGCGCTGGTCTTGACTTGACTGTATTTTATTATTCATTCATATGATCTCATTTTGGCTTTTATTACACAAGTTTCCAAGTGTGTTGAGATTATTTCAGCCAGATGTTATGGACATCGTATCAGATAAAATACCTGGAATTAGTTAAAAGAATGAAATATGGATGGGGTTTGAGATGGGAGTTTTTGTGAAGCTTCGGGTAATGCTGAAGAACATGCTTCTGTTCTGGAAAATGCCAAGTTTTATTGAAATAACAAGAGAATTGTTTTAGCTTAGGCCTTCTGAGTCAGATTCGTATGAGAATGTTCTCATCTCATGTCACAGACCTATAACCAGTGGACTCAAATCTGGCCACAGAAAAAATCTTTACAGACCCTAAATCTGCACTAGAAAGCTCCTATGAATTTCAATATATTTTATATAATATGTTTCATGAACATTGAAAGAATGAAGACAAAAAAGATGAGAGAACTGATGGCAAAACTTTCCCATGAGTGTGACCAGGTGGTCAGTGGTGTCACAAAAGTTAAAGACACAGCAAGGGTGGAATTCCCCTCTGTGCTAAATGGAAGTAGCCAGAGGAAGTAGTAGAGTACAATGTACAATGACTCAGATACAGAAAATCAAGATTCCCTGGACCCATTGTTATTCTCAGAAATGAACTTAATTCTGTTTTCTGCCCTTACTGTACTTTCCTATTACTGCCTAAAAATATGTACTTCTAAAACACAACCAAATGAAAGGCTCCTAGGGATAGAATGTCTAGGTACAAAGCTTGCAAATGCCAATTTTCCACATGAGTCATATTTAAAAATGACTTCAGAAAAGATTGCACACTTCTCAAAAGCAATAACTATCACCCCATGTTATGTTCTGTAAACAGAACGAGTGGCATTACATATAATTATGCCTGTCAGGAAATTCTAGGAGAACCCACTCTACTAGAGCCTTTCAGACAGAAGTTGCAGCAGCCTCAATGCAATGTGCATTGGCCAAAGCTCCTAAAGATTTGAGTTCTAATTAAATAAGAGTGACATGGGCATAAATCTCATTTTCTCCGGTGCACCCTAGCAAGGGGACTAGAACTGCCTACCAGATATGAAGATATTAACCACCACGTCATGTTCATCACCTCTCTAGTAAGAAGCTGTTAAATTGTGATGAATGACTGTTCAAGAGTCATTCCAAAGGCTGTTTGCAATCAAGAAGCTGGCAAAAAACCTCAAACAGTTTTACACAGAGCTATACTGATCCATGATCAAGTTGAATAACTAAGGGAAAAAAACATCAGACAGACTATGTTAAGATACTTCTATGAAGTTCCCTCTGCTCTGCACCTATATAAGGTATGTGACAGCCTCTCATGCAACTTAGGTCCCTAATCTCAGTTAAGGGGGCTTTGAGTACAGCAGCAGCCAGGTATATATAGTACAGAGTGCAGGTACTAGCAGGTGTGTGTTGACTTTCAGGCACTCACAGGTCACACTGCCATGGCAGCTATCAAAACCATGCAGCACAACTGTATTACCCCCACCACAGTAAGGCTGCTGTTTGCATCTTCTTCCAGAAATAATCTGGCTGCTAGTTCTGGCAGTTTTGCCTCCTGCTCCTTTGAGCATTAAAGATTAGTTTGCAAGGGAACATAGAAAGAGGCATGGGCAAGTTCAGATGAAGTGTGTTCAAAGCTGAGAAGAAATCTGTCAACACAGCATAGTGCTGCACTTTGTAGAGATACCTTCAGCATAACTCTGAAGCAATGTCATGCTATTGTAGCCCTAGTCTTACGGAGAAATACTTCCAACTTGCAATGCTGTCCAAGACATAACTAGAAAGCACTTTAACACTATCCCAGGTTTGTCTTCAATCATTCTTAGCTCACTCTTTCAGTGCAGAAGAATAATCTTGTTACCCTGCAGATTCTGGGCTTTAAAATAAGATGCTATGATGAAATAAGAAATCGAAACAGGTCAAAACTGCAATACTTCAACATGACTAAAGCATATTGCAAACACTTCACAGAGAAAATACAGCAAACTACATCAACTATAACTGATCAAAACAGAATTGGGCTTTACCCTTTATTTTTCCCCTCAATTAGAAATCGTTCATTTTACACATTCAAAAACATATTTACTAGAACACCAGAATTAGGTTTCAAATTTTCGTGCTAAGAAGGAACCTGTTATTTAAGCTAGTCTATACTTTTTTTTCAGCTATAAGTATCTCCTTGAACACAGAAAAATTAGGTGCAATACTTTCTGCTGTTCGTTTACACCATTCAAAAGAAAATCTGCATCAATCCAGTTTATCAGATTTTTTTTTTTTGCTCAGAAATAGCACCAGCAGATGTTTCAATATTCGAGACAAAGCAATTAAGCACGACATTCTAGAATGGAGGATCTGCCATAGTATGCTTTATATCTAATTGTTTCTCCAATACCTGTTCTTACACACTAATTGCCAATCTCTAGCTATTTTATTTTAGTGTCATCTTACAGCTATATAATGTCTGACCTCCTCCATTTCAATTACAAATTTATAAGTACAATGCATAAATAAGAATAAATATGTCCAAAATACCTTCCTTTTACTGTCTTACTACAGTCTGGGCTTAAGTCTAGCTAGCTTGGTATTGAAGTTACTCAGGCTGTCTTTGTTATGAG
>VYXF01012154.1:21504-75681 GCA_013397295.1 Polioptila caerulea | reverse complement strand
GGCACCCTTCAGAGAACTTTCCAGGACCTGGGAAGGGCTCCAAAGTGACAGTCCTGCCGTCGGGGGAGGGGAAAAATACGGTACAACCAAATACAAAGCTTGTGGGGTACATGGAATAAACCATTAATACATAATTTGATTATAAGGCACACCACTACAGGCCACGATTCTCTGACATTATTTCAGACTCCATGGAAAGGCTTTCTTCACTATGCTATAAACATCAAAGTCCTCTAAATAGTGTTGTCATCAATTCTTTGAACT
The DNA here is from genome assembly GCA_013397295.1 of Polioptila caerulea. Taxonomy (NCBI): domain Eukaryota; kingdom Metazoa; phylum Chordata; class Aves; order Passeriformes; family Certhiidae; genus Polioptila; species Polioptila caerulea. The sequence goes on along the minus strand of VYXF01012154.1, from coordinate 75,417 downwards.
TTTCTCTGCAGTAGATAGTAAGTCATTATCCTTTTCCGGTTCCTTAGCTCTGCACATCAACCAAAACTTTTCTCTGGCATTAAAAAAAAGGTATTGATAAATTATTTTCTTTAATATTTTGGAATATAAATTGCAATGTACATATCAGTATTGAAGACTCTTGCAAGAAGGCTTCTTAATAGGACTTCAATCAATATTTTAGGGATGCACACCAAAGTCCGACATGTGAAGACACTGAACTGCTGAGTTCAGCTTAGTCCAGCCGAGAGTCTGCTATGACTTGGTGCATACAAAATAGATTATTAGGAACCTAAATAGCTACTTCTATAATTAGGTGACTGCTTGTGATGATGTTAGCTTAATGTAAGAGGTTACTGCCTTCTTCAGCTGGAAATTGTTTCCTCAACCGAAAGTAGCTGATGGTTACTATGGTCTTCTATTCTGCAGACTAATCATGTTCACTTGACAACTTTCCAGGGTTTATTGAACATTGTAATAGAAAAAGTGCTGTTGTGCCTCAGCTGGAAGGAAGTAACTTCCATTACATGTGCAATAAGTTGTATATGTACTTTTGTCTGAGAGGTCAGAAAAGTGGACAGTCATATGATTAGTTAAATAAAGCGGTGTGGATTGTTTGCTTTTGGACTGGGAAACAAATTCCACTGCTCTTGAATTAGGCACCAAAGTACTTTTCTTTTGGGTCTGGATCCTGCTCATAGTCCAAATTTCAGAATCTCATTGGGGAAAGGAGGCAGGTTTGAAAGATATAAGTATTTTCAGTCCTCTAGTTCTGTTATGTTATACAGAAAACATCAAATGCATTTCACTTCAGAAGGTATTAAAGTGAGTTGCATACTTGTAAAGTTGCTATTAAGCCTGAACTGAGGACACTATGTATGCTTTATTTATTCTCATAGGGATTGGTTTCCTTCATAAATGTGTATGCCTTGTATTAAGTTACTTCATTTCATGAGTCATCTTCACCTTCATCCCTCCTAAAACTTCTAATCTAGGGACACATTCAACACCAAAGAGCTGACTTGCTTCAATACTCTCTCTCTAAGAGCACTGCATGAATCTGAAGGCATATGTAATGATCACATGTAAGGAGTTGCAAGTAAACTCACCCACATTTTTAGACAATTAGAAGCCAGTAAATATAGTTAGACAGCAGTGAGTGGGAGGTAATAGATTCTGAGCTGGTTTGCTCAGTCTCAGCAGCACACTGCCCATAACCATAGTACTCCCAAGCGAATGTTTTGAGCACAAGCTGAACTTATGTCCATATGTAATACATTGGAACAGCACATAGAAATGCCACAAAAGTGACTGTACAATAGAAACATCAGAACTGGTTCAAGACAGTAGAATAATATGAAAGCTCCAATTTATCACCATAGACACAAATCTTAAAGGCAAATCATCCTTTATTACATCAAAGGAATAGGGATATACTGAAAACTTTCTGTAAAGGAAGAGGGGGACAGCTAAGGCCATCAATTCCTGAAGGCTAGCCCAGAGCCAACAGATGAAATTTCTAAATTGATAATAGTGTCCCAAAAATGTGTTCAACAGTTACATCTGCATCTCAGAAGTCTGCAGATTCTTTTGTAGACACCCTGACATGTGTTCCATGATAGGATGTTGCAATTTACAAATCATCCCATGTCCTTTGCATCTGTGACTGTGACATATTCAAGAAGCATGTGCTGCTTTGAACTTGTGTGCTCAAGATGCAACCCAGTGTGATCCAAATGATGGTTCTCAAATCCTGCAGATCCTCAGTCTCCCCTCTGGACTTTCTGTGTAGTTGCATTGCTGTTCACTATTCCCAGTCAGCTACACACAGCGCGAATTTGGGTGTCTCTCCACCTGCTATCCAGACCTCTCCAATCCTGTCTGTGTTGTCTCTGTGACTGAAGTGCATGGATTTGGGGGCTCTTTTCTATTTGGCACAACTACTGTCCAGAAGCAGAACTGATGTCTCACAAAGCCAGTGCTGTTCATGGGCCTGCTATAAATCACATCTCACCTGCAGAGGTGAGGGCACTATCTCAGCCAGAGCTCACTCATTGTCCATGGAAGCATAGCCATAATTCAAACCTGACAGGATGGGTGGATGTTCAACACCTGGGAGTAAAACAACACCATGTACACAAAGGAGACATGCAGGTTAAGCAACACAAAGGAACCAAACGTAATTAAAACTATGTAGTTTTGGGGGCTGAACCATGCCCTCCCTAAATGATTCCATGAATGTAATTTCTGGTCAACCATTTTGCTTCATTTCTTTCTCTCCTCTTGCCAGCAAAATGCTGCCAGTTGCAGCATCAAAGCTGATTACCTTAAGTGATGGTTTTCAAAAAAGTTGTGCACCTTTTTCCAGGACTGGTTGTTGTCTTCCTTTACTTTTCCAGGGAACTTCCAAAGTTGGCTGGATAGCTCTGCATGCCTAAGGCAGTAATCACAAGTCATTACTTCATTAGAGTAGTGCCTGATTCTGGAGCCCTTGATCATGGAAATAGTGCTTTGAAGTCTAGGGCCAGCAACAGATGTAATCATCCAGCATCTCGAAGAAGTGAGGGCCATAGGCCATCGGGGACTGTGGAGAGGAATCACTGCTGTAATTCTCCTGAGGCTTTCACCACTGGTACAGGGACAGCAGATGTCCTTCAGTGAGCACTGTTAGAGCTTTTTGCTTGGCTCAGGCTGACAGAACTGGATCACAAAGCTTGTTACAGACACAGAGGGCCCACACATCACAGCTATTGTTCATGCATGTTTTGTCTTGGAATCCTCCTTTCAAACTTAACTATTAAGTGACCAGTTTATCTACATAGCTGTGTCATGCAGGTTTATTTATTGCTACTCTTCACATTGTTGATAATTAGATTCACTTAACAAATGCAGAATTAATGAAACACCCAGAAAGAATGATTTGTGTGGTAGGGAAAGAAAAAAAGGGATATTAATTTCACAGAAATATTGTTAAATCCTAGTTATAACTCCTTGAACATCTTCATATTTAAACTTTATAGTGTAGTACAAGGTACAGAGTTTCTTTTCATATTCCAAGTTTACAGGTGAACAAATACATATTAATATAAAAGCTGTAATGTACTCTGAGTTAAGCTGTCATAAAATCTGGGGCTTTTCACATCATCACTTTTGAAGGTCAGTGCCACAGAGAAGAAGAAGCATCTGTACAGATCACCATGAAAGTTTGTAATACATTTCAATAAATACTGCAATATATTTCATTTTTATATGTTTTTGATGAAGAGGCAAAAGTGCATCTTCAACAGTAGCTTTTCAAAAATTGCTCATCTGTTTGGAACGGCTGTAAAAGAGATTGAAGCTAAACATTATTCATAGATACATTACAGCTCCTCACTGAGACCAGAGCTGAAATGAGAAGAGTTTTCCAATGATATTTCATTTGGAGTATCGATTTCTCTGAGCTTGTCCCACAAAGCTATTGCATGAGTGTTCCAGGCAAGTATAAGATGTAGATTATCGTAGCTGGCTTTCTTTCCTAAGGTTGTTTTTCTTCTCCCAATTGGATTGTAAACATTTTGTTCATTTTGGGCTTTAATTCTCCTAGAATGCTTAACAAAGTGGGTGAAGACTGCTACTTTGCAGATGTTTTTTGAAAGTAAAGGTATCATTTACTTTTCAGAGAGTGCCTGAATCAACTCAGAAGACGTGTGTAGGACACCTTTGTCCCTAACTTTTGCCCAACAATGAAAAGTGACAGTTTTTTTGCTGTGAAATACTTGCTAACAAATTAAGTTGCTGGGTGCAGAAACCTGGAAAAGTCCAACCCATAGGTTATAAACATGGCTACTACTTCATCTGGGAAAATTTAGTCTGTTGAGAAATCTGACTCTGATTTTTTATTTGCAGAAGATTCTCTAAGTACTTAAGCTACAGAATTTACTTTAGGGTACCCTGAGGACTGGACTCTGAAACTCCCTTGTGGGCTGGTCAAATGATCTCATTAGGTCACCACAAGGCACAGTGACAAAGGATTAAGGGGAACTGTACTGTATTTACTTCTTATGACAGTTTAACCTTGAGGAACTGAAGTCAGTCTGACTCCTGGCAGTGTAGTGAGCTCCTGGAGTAATGGAACATCCTACTTTTAATCTGTGTTCCCATATGCCTGGGGGCTGCTGGTAAAAAGACAACTACGGGTTTTCAGCAGTTTCTAAAACGGAAAAGTCAAAGGAGAGAGGAAGAAGAAAAAGAAGTCTGTGACTTCAAGATAGGGTTCTGTCTGTGGGGCAGCAGGACACAGAGGGCAGTGTGAGTGCCAGCAGGCTCCATGGGCATCTCCTATGTGCTTCACCTTGGTACAGCACAGTGTACACTGCCAACAGGGGACTGGAGCATTCCCTGCTGGCTTGTGCCACCCCACTCTCTCTGTTGCCTTACAAGGGCTTCCACAAAGCCATCGTTTTCAGCTTTGCTTGTGGATTGAATTTCTTGAGGGCATTCATCCCTTCTGATGCAGACCATCAGCATATAAAGTGTCAGCCAGGCAGCAAATATGCTTTATGGGGGACACTCCCTCACAGCAGCTCCAAGCTTGACACAAAAAACTAAATGTAATTGTCCTTTTTCTTTTCAGATGACAGACCTGAGGCAAGTGAGTCCATAAAAGAAGCACTGTTTTTCCATTCCATAATGACTTATTTATTTCACTATGCATTGGATTCTGCAAGAACAGCCTATTAACTACAGAAAATCAACACATTGCACATGTTCCAGAAGAAAGTGCATCAACAATAACAAAGTAGTTACGATTTTATGAACTCATAATCCTAAGTGATCCTTTATTAAAATGTGGCAGGTTGAACAGTGGGTATCATATTTGGATCTGCCTTAGATGAATAAAATGAAAATGTCAGAAAGGCTGGGTTGTTATAGTTCCGTGAAATACTGAAGCGGTTTCTCAAACATTTCATATTATGATGTGAAAACACACACCCACCAATCAACCAACCAACTAAAAATTACTAATAAAACTTGGAAGTTCTACCCTTTTTTGCTCCACATTTTAGGGTTTTCCAAACTCAAAGAATCTTATACCATGAATATAAAAGATAGTGGCCAAGATCCACAAGCATCTCAAAAATGTGATGCTTGTATCACTATTAGAATTCTTGGATCGGATTAAAAAAAATAAATCCCTTGGAAAACTACTTTTGTGAAAAAACCTTTTGTGGGAACACAGGGCTTTTAGCTGACTTCTTTGTCACAAACTGATTGATGTAGGATGTGCTTGTTTACCAAAACTGCATGAAAAAGAGAGGCAAAATAGCCAACTGAACTCAAACTTATATTTTGCAGCTAGCATATTATTTTTAATAATTACAACAAAGGTTTTTGAGCCTTGATCATTTAATACTTGAGCCTACTACTTTAAAGGTATGATACCACCAAATTAATATCTTGTCTCTGTGGCTTTTCACAAAAACTTTGCAAGATCTAGGCTTGAGCCCATGTAAAAAGGGAAAAATCATTTGAATCGATTAAAAACATGAAAAGTTTTTCATTCCATAGACTACTTTCAATTTTAGGAAAAAAACCCAAAAAATCCAGAAGGGAAAATTTTAAAAATTAAATTAAAAAAAAAAATCCAACTCTGAGATAGCTACTCTAACTGAAGGAACTTCTAAATTACCATTTAGCTATGAGAACCTATGAGGAGCAATTTTTCTGGGTTTTTTTTCATTATGTTTTTGCTTGAAACTGCATAGAAAGAGTAGGCATAAGTGAAGACAATAAGCAGGTAAATATTGAGCAGATTTATTTGAAAGTTTGTATCTTCTCCCACTGATGGCAGCAATAAAGCTTTCAACAGTGTAAAACTCTCAAGAAACATTCCCTGAAACCGTGGCCAAATGGGTCTATTTTTCACTCAAAGTGTGTACCATGTGGGGGCCATAAACTGTCACAGGGTCACATTTAACAGGGGAACCAAGCTAAATAAAATAAGAACCAAGCAGGTAACTTAGTCTCCAACACTCCTCACCTCCCCACTCTAATATTAATCTTAGTGCTTTGAAAACTGAGTTGGTTTTGCTTTATAAATAAATAAATCACTTGCCTTGACACTTGGTGAATTTAGCTGGAGGCAAAATGAGATTTTTGAATACTGTTTGTTCTTGCACTGTTTCTGAAAGAAGCCCAAAATCTAGGAAAAAAGGAGTTTAAGAGAGATACTTTCTTCTGAGATCTATAAGGAATAAATAGGTAGAGCTTATTTTGGATTTAAAAGACCAAAGAAAACATCCAAACCCATGGAAGTGGTAGACATAAGATGGGAGTTTTTAGTCTGTTATTGTCTGTTGATGTGTTCTCAATGTTGTTACACAGCTTCTGGATGGATGTGCCATTCATGCCGCTAAGACAGATTTGTTTTCTGTTCAATTTTTTCCATGCAGTGACCACAGATGACTAATGACTTCTGAATTACATTTATTAATGCCTTGTACTTGTTTCTGTTGCTGTGTGTGTTCAGACAGAGGAAACAGAATACTCTCAGATTTTGTGTTCTTTTTTTTTCCTCCTTTCACCATGACAGCCTTAGTATTGAAAAAAATAAAGAAGTTTTTTTTCAAAACCAAGACAAAGACTTCTGCAATACCTTAAGGAATTATATTCAGTATGTAATTTATCCAGTTTTACAGAATACATTTTCAAAATGTATCATGCAAAATTAATGTAACATTTCAATGCAAGATTTAGGAAAACATAAAACTTTGGAGTCAGAATTTCAACGTGTCTACATATCTGTTAGTGCCATAATTATTTAATTAAGATGACCTGCTTCAAAGTGGGAAATTCTAGTGCTGGACATTTTATTCTGAAAAACCTTTGTCTGGCCAACACTTCAGTTCTCTTACAGCTAAAAACCATTATCCTAAATGATCGAAAATAATCAAACCCTTGTACTCCTTTAGGAAACTAAAATGATCCTGTCCTTTCATATTTTTCCAAAAATAAACAAAAAAATATAGCAAAGCATAGCAAAATCATGAAACTTCATTTCCTATTAATGGAGATTGTTGTTATAATGTCATGCACTCCTTATCTAAATATGATTATTGTAATGATTACATGGCACCAGCATGAACATCAACACAGCCTGAATGCTGATGTTTCTGCAATGGTTGTTTATTAGGGAGGCAATAAAATGTACAAGGAGAAGTGCAACCATTTCTTTGCCTTTCCCACTCAATATATTCATTTCATTTTCACATAATCCTGAAGATTTTTCTTAGATGGAGCTCTCCACAAAGGTTGTAATTACCTTTCAGGAGAATTCAAGAATCACTGACAGGCTCAAAAGAGTAATTGTTGCAGAAATGTGGATGAAGAGAAAGAAGGCAAATCATGCCAGGTATAGACGATAATTTATTTTGAGAAGATACTGGCTTTCTGTAGACAACTGAAATGTGTTAGATTCAATTTGCCTGAATTACAGTAAGGCATTCAGGGGAACTCCTGGAGTAAAGGAATTGGTAAATAGGAAACAATTTGTGACATGGATTAGGAAGTTAAGGAGAGTTGAGTGACAGTGTGATAGGTAAGGAACTTTCACAGTAGAGGGGAGCTGTTAGGAGAACATCTCAGGTCTTAGAGAAAGCTGTGGTCAACTTTTCTGTAATGACCTTTACAAAAGAAAAATACTTCTAACTCTAATAGTGAAATGTGGATGTGTTGCAGACCTGGAAGACATCACCAGAAAGTACGAAGAAATGCAGAGACAGTTGACAAGACACACCAATCTGATGTGGTCATTAAAGAAACAGTTAATATTTACCAGACAAAGTCTTTTTAATAAAGATGGATGGAATGAATACTTCCTTACAAATCCCTATGAAGAGTTTATCTAGAATTGAAAACACAACTCTAATCACAAAGGTTCAAGAGAGATAAATTCAGTGTGGCTAATAAGATGGCAGGGGGAATAAAGAAACTGTACTGCAGAGTCAGAACAGAGATGTCTGCCTTGCTGAGGGAATAAAAATCTGCACTGAGACTGTTAGTTTCAGAGTTTTGAAAGTTTGGGCTATTCACTGTTTCTGTTTTAGATGGATGTACATTGCCTTTTTCCTCCAGGGTGGAGGAACTTACTCTCTGAAAGTGTATCTTCAAAATAATCAAACCAAAAATCAATCAACTCCTCCCTATGATTTTGTGAAGCAAAAACAAGAACATCTTTCTGCCTGGTAAACACTTTCAGTAAGGCTAGTCTGCAAAGTCCATTTTACTGAGTCCATTTGTGTTCACAGTGCAAAATCACCTCATACAGACTTACAATAAGCAGACTATATTAGAAAAATATTCATAAATAAATATTTCATATGCTCCTTAATAAATGTTTTTCCTTCCTTTTCAAATCCAAGCAAATGTCACTTCATTGCAACTTGCTATTCAACATGTTGTGACATACATTCTCATTAAATGATTCCTTATTACAGTACTAATTCCTTGAGGTCCTCATCTGTTTCATTCCTAACCTTGGAAAGAGTTTCTTTTTAATGAGCAGTATAGCTTTCTGACTCCTTAAATTTCTTAGTTATCTTTACTGAAATTTATTTTTCCACTGTTAAAATAATCCAACACTCTGGCAGCCTATATCTAATAAATTTTTTAACTAATTTGTTGCAAAATTCACCCAGTAATATATCAGTACCAAATATTTTTCATCTCTCACTGTTAGTAAGGGTTGTGTATTTAAAGGTGTGTCTATTCATATACATGTTCAAATACAACAATATAGAGAGGACAGGGTTATTTTCTTTAAATAAATACTTTCTCCATCCCCTGTCCCCACTTCTCTCTTCCATTGCATATATGCACTTTTTCCTCCTTCTCAGTTGTCTTTCCTCCCTCTCATTTCTTGTCTTTAGTAACAAAAGGTTGTTAACACTTTGCACAAAAGTCAAGAATAGTCTTCCTGATGTTTCATGTATCCACTATATGCTGAAAAAAAAAAAAATCCTTCTTTTGTGTTTTCAAGAGTCAGGCTTCTGAAGCTGTCTCATGTTGTACCAAATGACAATGATACATGGCAAACATTCCCTGAAATTAATTACAGATTGAAGGAAGTGATGAGAGAAAAGTAGAAGTCATAAAGTCCACAGAATGCTTTCTAAAGAATCAATGGAATAAATATACCTGCTTGTGAGATGATGCAATGCATCATCTTGTCTTCTGAAAATATGCAAAGCAATTTCCATTCCCCATTCTTGAGTTTCCTTAATGAGTTAACAAGGAGTTCTGTTAAGAGAGATCCTATTACACAAGCTAAAGACCTAAACAAGGTTTGTTTTTAAGTGATTCACTATCCATTATCTTATTTTTTAAAAGTCAGCTTTAGAAAATATCATAGGTAACATCTCTCAAAAAGGAAAATTCTTGATTCTTGTCTTGCTCCTCTTATTACTGCTTCTAATGAGGTTTGCAGTCAGTCAACCAAATGTAACATACACAGGCTCATGCAGTGGCTGTGACTGACTGCTGAGTGATTCATTCCTTTTGCTCAGTCTAGTCGCTCACAACATCTATTCCCAAAATGTGGCGGAAGATCAAATGGCCTCTGATGAGCTTAGTTTTAGATTATCTGGATCTGCAACTGATAGTAGCCCATTTTAACCAACTTTAACCAAGGATTTCATTGAACTTTAACTTTAACCAAGGATTTCATTGAACACTGTCCCAAACTGCTAAATGAAAGACTCTCTTATTTATGTGGAAAAGACATAAAGCATATCCTAGTGGAGACCTTAGAAAATACATCTTAATTTATTACATCACAGAGACAATGCAACACTACTAAAGAAAGAAAGGATGCTGTGACAGAAGGTACTGAATTAGTTCTTACATTACTTCAAGTTATTACATGCTTTTTGTATGACCATAACCAGTGATTTACCTCTTTATGCACTTTCTGTAAAACAGGAATAAAAACATGTTTTCTTATCCACTTTTTGCCTCTCTTCCCTGGAGTGTTAGCTAGTAGGATATGGATTGCACCCTTTGAGTGTACACAGAGCTGTGCACAGCAAGACTTTCCTGCACTGTGCCATCTGGATAAAATACCTGGTAATGTTCAATGAACTCCTTTTTAAAGCACCCTTGCTACTTTGAAAAGGCTCCTGTTACACTCTAATTTCTAAACAATAGCATGATCCCACTCATTCTAACACTTGAAACTACTCCTGGAAAAGATGTGCAAGAAACTTATTGAAAAATATCTTCAGGCCTATATACACTTAGAATCATAAGATAGTTTGAGTTAGAAGGGACCTTAGAGATCTTCTAGTTCCAACCTCCCTGTCCTGGGCAAGGTCACCCTCCAGAGACACCTACAACGTCAACCTCTTGACACGTGTTTGATAACTTCCCCTTAAACTTTTCTAGCCATGGAGTCTTCCCAGCACTCTTTAACAGGGTGCTTATTCTATTGTTTCATCTCCTGATCTTCTAGCCACAAATGGCTATGTGGTTGCAGATTGCCCCAAATCTCAGTATTTCTCCCTTCTTCTCAAGGGACATGCTCAAAGCTGCATTCCAGATAAATTCTGTATTAACTGCTTCCTCTTGATGCTCATATAGAAGAAATTCTTTGGCAACCATTCTCTGCAAGAGGTCCTTTTGTATCCTTCCTCTGGTCTCCTGAAGAAACCTCGAGAACTCCTCTCATTTTCAGCTCTTCAACTACTGCAGTACTGTGCCTTCTTTTACCAAATTCTCTGCAGCTGCTTCTGTTTCTTCACTTATATTTTCAGAATTTACCTCTTACTCCTTCAATTTCTTCCTGAAGAGGAAGAATTATCTCCAGACCCTCCTGCTTATAGGTTGTCCCACCGATGTGCACGCTGCATGATAGTTTCCATTCCCCATTTCTGTTTCTTTTTTGTCTAACTTACTTCTAAGTTAAAAGAAGAGATTATACAATCAAAATGTCTAGTTGTAAGTTTTCTGTCAAATTCTGTTTCAGTTGGTAACAGATCAAATTTAAAGGATGTTGCCTAGAAATTCAGAAATGCCAAATTGGAATCTGATTTTTTTCCAGCTTTTTGAAGCATTCTTCTGTCCTTTTCTGCAGCAATATCCTTAAAACTATTGAGCTTGGACACCCTGGACTTGAAGTAGAATACTATTATCCTATTCTTCAGAAAACCATTTAATCACATAATCACTGAATGTAGTCTTTTAACTATCATAACAATATTTAATATGTCTAATTTAGTAAACACTAAAATTTGACATCCAAAAGCCCTGGTTTTGTACTGATGCTACTTCTAGAAATAAAAAAAAAAAATAATTCAGAAACTCATTACTCTTATTTCATCAAAAGAACCTTTTGATACAACTTGGCTTGATTTTTTTAAACCTTCTTTCATACAAATATATATTTCTTCAAAGTAGAAGACACTTCCTGCTTACTTCTTCAAACATTCACTATTTTAACACAACTAACTCTGCTTCAAAGGTTTTGTTGCTGCTAGTATACAAGGTTGTGCACCAGGTTTTATTTTATAAATTATAGAGGTTTCACGACTATGTAAGCTGTGGTTCCAGTTCTCACACATAATTCTTTGAATAAATTTCACACAGAGACGACCTTTTACTTGTTGTCCAAAACTGCATCATTAGCTTAATTTTAGATGCATTCAATCATCCTCTATTGACTTTTCTAGAAGATGGTTTTACTTCTTCTTTGTCTAAACACCAGACACATCTTAAATCTGATTTTTTTCTTTATCCTGAATAATTTTTCATCCTGTTTCTTTTGAGGAAATTCCAATTCATTATCTAGACTTCTCTTTGAGTGTTTGGTCTTGTTGATTTCTGTATGCTCATAGGAGTTTTAAGATTTACTTATCCAATGCATTAACATTTCTTGTTCTCTCTCCTCAAAACATACGGCCTGTCTTGGTTTCCTTCCTCAGCCTGCTAAATCTGCATTTGCTTTTTATGTACAAAAAAATTTGTTTCTGAGAATCCTCTCCTCATTTTGGGACTCCTGATTTCTGTTATAATTTGATCTCAAATTAGAGATTGCTCAAGATATCCGGTCTTGAATGTTTGACATCTGTTTCAAATGTATTGGTATACATAAAAAGCTTATGTTACAGGCAGAATAGAAGAATTTGGCACTTGAGACAAATACACTAGGTGCCAAATTGCTTTCAGTGTTAAAGAACCACAGTTACATAAAAATTCAAATTGGATTTTAACAGACATTTACAGTTCATTCTGTAAACTGCCCTTTTAGCATTTTACCTTTAAACAGCAGAACTAAATACTTCATAAAAGAGAAAAGGTTGTTTTTTTGGGAAAAAATATTATTTATTGTAATGCATATTCAAGGTTATTTTATTTAAAAATCATTAAATACTTGTCACCAAATTTTAAATAATTTTCAAATATATGGAGATCTGTAAAGAGCTTATATATATAAATGCCTGTGTTTTCACAGTTCTATTAAATATTAGCTAAATTGAGATAAAAACATTTAGCTTCCACTTATAAGCAGAGTTAGAAATTGTAATTAAAACCGGAAAATCTGAGAGTGTAAAAAGAAAATTTGAAAAGACTGACATAAAGAATAGAAAAACCAAGCATGTATTTTCTGGAACACAATTTCTAGAAGTTTTCTCCTATATTTTCAAACTATTTATAGTTAAAATCTTTGCCTTTAGCAGCTTGCAGCCAGAACTTCAATAACTAGAAAATAACAAGTCAGGTTGTCAGTTGCATATTGCATTCATGTAAAATTTTGAGTATGTACTGTGTTGCTACACACAGCTGTAGTCCCTGTTTGCAAGAACCAAATGACAGGTTTTTTTAAGGAGTTTAGCAGGAGAATAAAATGTCATAGTCTTCACATTACTTGTTCTCTCCCTGCTTGAGCAGTCTCACTTCTCTGCACCTCCTATTCTTTTAAATTTCTGCAGTGAACAGAATTTGAATCACTGTCTGTGAATTGTGTCAGGTCTTTTGTCTTTCTGTTCAGGGGGAATCAAGCTTCATCCAAATTGCTTACTGAAATAATCTAGACTTGTCTATTAATCTGCTTCAAATACATGGCCTGGAAATAGCTCTGAGGAAAGTGATCTATAAATAGTATCGATCCTCATTTGGCCTTTTATATCATGGGTATTTTCCCCGGGCGGGTACTGCTTGGTCTACAGGTTTTGTTAGCGCAACATCCCACAGGCCAGCATCAGGCTTTGGGATGGACATCCCATAGCATTTGCATTTTGTGATTTAATTCCATCCCTTGTTCTGATAGAAAAGTATTTGAATCTGAGTCTTTCTCTTATTCTATAAAATCTCCATTAAAAAAATATTTAATGTCAATTTTTCCTCCTCCTTGCCCGCTTGGGGACTCCTCCAGGGATTGCTGTAATTTACACAAGCTGCTAATTCCTCCTAAAATATCTCAACAAATTTACCACTAGATATTTCCAAAGGGCATGAGCCAAATTTTGTTGTACTTTGGTCATATTAAGAGCCTGTATATTGTAATTTAAGTGAAGATAAGGCACAGTTTCTTCACTCCAAGTTAGAGGGGCTCTTACTGGTGAGAAACACTATTTAGAGGAAGCTATGGCCTGACCCCTAGACTTTGGATTTTAGTAGCTACTGAAATCTTTTTTTTTCTCCATCTATCTCATCAAACATTTCTTATTTTATTTTTTACTTATTTGATAGCTTTTCTAGTTCTTGCATGTAGAAAGCTGTACACATAAGACTGTCCCTTCTTAGGGCAAAAAGCATGACACTTGTTACAAACCTTGCTTTCTTGCTAGTCTTCCAAGCATCAGTCTGATCAAGGAGCTCAGACAAGGTGTATCTTTCATCTCATTTTACCATATTTTCTTTTAAATAAACTATAAGAAATACACAATTCACAAGAAACAATGGGTTTCTTTATTTGGATTTTTGTATGCAAAATTCTTCTATTTATCTATGGTAATAGAAAAGTTAATATATAGTAAACAGCATTCTCATTATTTCTACCAAATTACTTTTCTGCCCCACCCCATGGGAAAGGGGTAAGTTTCTACTTTATTAAAATCACAACAGAAGTTCAGATTATTGATTTTTGCATATATTTTGACCCTGATGTGTAAGTTTCACACTTTGAACTACAAGGGATAGAGCATTCGTCAAACAGAAATCTGTTTCTAACTTCCTGTTTTTACTACTTCACAATGCAAAAAGGGATAAACATACTACAGTTTAATTATGCATTACCACCATCATGTACATGTAGAAATAAATAATGAAGGTGAAACTGATTTTATGTTTTAGAAATTTACCACTAATTAAGAAAACCTAGTAAATGTTTATTTGTCCATTCTGTTATTTCCCATCTAAAGCTTACACTTTAATGCTTTAACAACATACAAAAAAAACCAGCTCAGCTTTGTAAAAAAATAAAAACTTTATAAAATTATACAACTTGACATTGCCTTCTTAAAAAATAGAACTTTGTAGACATTTTGTGCATGAAGATCTTATATTATTTGGGGCATAGCATTCCCACTGGAATGTTGAAATAACCTTTGGTTTGCTGTTCTTACCTCCTGCTGTAGCAAACTGGCTTTTTGGGGCCCTGCTTATTTACACAGAAAGCTTATTATTAGTAGAAGAGCATACGAGCAGTAGAGCTTTTTGCAAAAGAGGAGGAATAAAAACTCTGAAGACACATATTCTAGTTTGAAACTTGTAATTCAAAAGTAATTTTATAACAGTTCTCATGAAGAATTATTGCTCTGGTTCTGGCCAGGCTAATTTTTTCATAATAGCCAAGCGGGGCCATGGCCAGGACCCTGATGTTGTTCTACAGCAACTCTTACCATTGCCAGAGGCAAGGGGAAAGAGACTCTTTTTTCTGTGGAGAAGGGATCCCTTCATGTTAAGAAAACATGGCTGATTGAATAGTCTGGCATTTGTTTATTGTCAGGGGCTTTCTGTGTAATTAGTTTCTTCTTCTTACCCTTCTGTTATGAATATTTTTGTGGTTACTGTTTGTTTTCTTGCCTCCTTGCTGTTTAAAATAAATAGTTCTTATCTCAACCCATAATCTTTCCCCTTTGTGCCTCTAGTTGGAGGGTGTGGAGGGGAAGCAGCAGGATGGTTTTCAGTGAGAACACTAAATTGTAGAACACTGTTCCTAAACCACAAGAACAATGTAAATCTATACCCAAATATTTTCTTTTACACAAAAGCCAAAGAGTTTTACGCAGCTCTGACAGACATCCAGTGACACCAGCAGTGCCACCTTTTCGTTAACTGGGTCTCAGAAGGGACAGATTATTTTCTCCTAGAAACATATCTAACAACTTCCTTCAAAAGCAGTTGTCACTCAAAATATCTCATGCTTATTCAGAAAGTCCAATCCTAAAAACCAGTGTATATGCCATGTTTTATGCCTAATATCTACCAATATTTAAATACTGCTCTCGACACTGCTTAGCATTTCCTACTCAGATGCTTTTCCTGGTCCTCCTGGTGGATTTTGGTAAAACAAAATTGTCTTTTTTTGAGAAGAGTTGAACTGTGAAGCTTCCTATTTGGGTAAACTGTCAGGGAGAACACCAGCATGCACAGTCATCCATCTTATCCTGGATGTTTTTCATTTTCCACATGTGTGTGGTCTGGACTGGAAAGGGTTATGGCACAATGGGCTCTTTCTTAATGGGTCATTCATAGAATCTTTAAGGTTGGAAAAGACCTCTAAGACCACTGAGTCCCACTGTTGATCATCAAGTTCAATTCACATCCAACCTGCACATGTATTCACCATGACCATTCACCAAAGATTTCAAGATCCCACTGCTGGACTGGTTGCCACCCAACTGAAAGGCTGTCAACCAAGTAAATATAAATATTATGGATATATTAAGAGGATATATCTTGGAAACATCAAGCTCTTGATTTCCCTATCAGCCTCCTCAGAAGATAACAACCTTCACCAATATACTCATAGGTACTACATTGGTACTTATAGTACATAGATAATTCAAATATGAAAAAGATGAAATAAAAAAAATATTCTCTTCTTTGCACTCCCACAAGCAATTTGGAAAGGAGAAAAAAAATCACACTTTATGTCTAAAAGTAGTGAAGTCATTTAATAAAAACAACTGTCAGGGAGCCTAGGAACATCACCAAGAGACCAGTTTTCAAGACACTCTCCTAAATGCTGAAGGAAAAGGAAAAATAAAAAAACAAAAGAGGAGGAAAATATAGAACATGCACTTGAACACTGTTTTACAAAGTGCTAGTGAAGAAAGTCAAAGGAGATGCTCTGATGACCAATGAGGCTAAGAGTAGGTGGAGATGATGAGAATCAGAGGCTGCAGGAGCCTTAAAGAGCCGAGAGAGGCAGTCCCACTTGTACAATCTATAGCAGAGGCACTTTCCAACAATATGAGTCCCTGCTCTGACCTTACAATGTGGCAGGGCAGAGCATTTTTGTCAATGGTAAATTTTCTTGTATTTCATAGGCTTTCCTTAAAACCATGAATGATGAACAATTTGGGCTAGAAAAAGGCTCTGAAAGGGGATTTGTCTCTCTCTCAGTGTACAGCTATATTATATGCACATAAACTATTCTCTGATTGATCACATATTTTTGACATATAAGCTACTTATTCGTGCAATAAGCTTTATTCCAGCTATTTTAATCATTTAATTGCTTTGTTCCTTCACCAAGGAGGAATATTCCTTCACCATTGTTGCAAATTATATCAGTTTCTTGTATTTTATATTATTCCCAATAGGCTACTTTACAGTTCACAGAGCAAATATACATACCCAGCTGTCATATACAGCTGGCTTCTGTCACTCAACCAAACTGGTTTCATTGACTTCAGTGAAGACAACAGAATCAAGCCCAGTTTATACATATATAAACATAAAAATACATGTATCTACACAATGCAGATAGATGTTTATTTTTTGAAACATAAACAAAATCTAGTTGTACTCTTTTCCTTATTTTTTTAAACTAAAAAGAAGAGAAAAATCTGATATCACCTACATTATATAGCACCATGCAAATGTTTGCTGGAGTATAAAAGTCTGTGGTAAGGGACACTAAAATATGAGACTTCTGTCATTCAAATACAAACGCTAAGTTAAAAGGCAATAAAAAGGATATTAGGGCCATTACTGCAGGCATTTCTGATACAGTAATATCTACTGTGTATTACTTGCATTGTTAATAAAATAGGTATATTTTGGTAACAGTGTGCAATGTGGGAACATGAATAATTTCTTTCTGAATGATGCATTATTCCACATCTTTTACTCTCCAGGATTTCAGATGAGTGGGTAAATAAACAACACGACGGAGAAAACTTCGTCTGCAGAGCTGGAGACTAGGGATCACAGAGGCTCTGAAATAATCATTACAAAATGAAATCAGGCCCTAGGATACAGCAGCTGCAGCTGGAGGGCAGGTGGAAACGAGAGAGGGGAAAAAAACACTGAGACAGAGAAAGAAGGAACAACAGAACCCTAACACCTTTTGCAAAAGAAATGGTGAACTTTCAGGTGTGCAGAAAATCCTTCACTTCAGAGTGTCTGCTGGGAAATGAAATCTTTGATGATAGCACAGTAGCCATTAGTGGTTTTGAAAAGTGTATCCGAGAGGATAATGAATTTTAAAATGTATGAGAGGTGACATACTGAAACTAAGGGTCAAGCCTGTCTGCCACTTCTGAGCAGGAAAAAGGGGATTCTTAATATAGCATGAAGCTGACTGAAGTAGGCGCTGCTTTTTCTGTGTGAATCTTGTGGGTTTTGACAGCACTTGTGACCACAATGTTGCATATATACATGTATCCTTTACCACCCTCCTTTCAAAAGGAGTGAGACAAACAAACCCAAATGCTAGATCCTAGCTTCTGGGCTTGCCAGCATCACAGGTGGAGTAGAGAGAAAGCTTCTATTAGTGAAGAAGGCATGAAGTTTCACAAAGTAAAACTGAAACAATTTTTTACCAGCAACCTGTGGCTATAATAGCATGCATGAATCAAAACTTATATTTTCATTTCTCTATCTGCAAAAGATTGATGAGAGTTGTCATCTGTAAGGAAGAAAAATTGTTTGGCTTCTGGATAAGTGTACAGCAAATCTTAAGATTTCCTGAGAAATTTATCATTTTTCCCACCATTTAAAGTCATATATTTAATCCAAGAAATAGGCCACAGAAGATGCTAGAATCTCAAGCTTTAGGATAAGAAAAAGAAATGGCAATTTGTCTAATGACCCAGAGCAACTAAAAATTGCATATTTGATTTTTTTTAAAGATAAAAATACACAATAATTAAGAAATATTTTTAAAAGATACTATGATCCACATAGTACTTAGAAAAGCAACTTTAAGACTGAGTTCAAGCTACAGCTAATATAAATTCTGTAACAAAACAGAGGAGCAGCTAACTTATTTTTTTAGAAACCACAAAATACACTGTCTCTCACCCAGACATGCCAACACAGACATCTCTCATTCCCTATCTCCCTGTTGTCATCATCCCTGGGGAACCTACAAACTGAGAAGGCAAAGGTCTGTGATGTCTCTTCCCTGCAGTGAGGCAGCATCTGGCAGGCCTGTAGATGGTTATCAGAAATCAGAAGGGAAACCCCCAGCAGACAAGGAGAGGCTGGGTGCCTAAGCTGGAGGGTGAGTAGCCCTCAGCAAAGCTGTGCAGGGACAAATGGGTTCTTTTAGTGACACTGTTAAGGAAGGCAGACGGTGCTACGAACCAACATGTGGCTGATGCTCTGGGTCTGCAAGGGGTGTGGGCATCTCACAGCTACCTTCCATCCACTCTCACCTCTGAATCTGCAGCCACGCAGAAATTCTGGAGGGACTAAACAACAGAAAACAACAAGCACCTTCAACCGTAAAATCACTTCTCGAAGTCTTTTATATTTATTTATACACACACTGCTTTTCTGGGGTCTTTACAACTCATCCTATGACATAAAAAGTAAAAGAAGCATCCCTTCCTTCTCAACTTGAACAATAGTTCAAGTTTTTTCTAAGAAAATAGCTGCTTAATCCAATCAGCCGTAGATGATTAAATCCGTCTCAATAGGACAAAAATTTTTATAAACTTTAAAATAGACTTCACCTGACACTCACAGGCACAGTGTAGAGTGTCTTAGGATAATCTGTTATCAAGAAGGTTATTCAGCAGCAGATGAATCTGTTATTAACCTATTGCTGTTTGCTATGTAGAGACTTACATGCTTTAACCAGTTATGTCTCTATTATAGCTATATACAAAGGTCCAATTTTTGAAATTAAATTTGTGGCTTTTAATAAAAAGATAAAAATAGAATGATAGACTATATTTTTCACTCACTAAAATGTGAAATGTGTGAACTCACTGCACTGGAATGAGGCCCTGAAATGAGGCTCTGAAAAGAAATCTAGTCTTCATATATATATATATATATATATACATATGATGTCAGGGACATAAGGCATCTTCTTTTAAGAATTGTGAAATAGTATTTATCAGCAACAGTTTTTACATGACTTTGTGAAATTGCTTTTATTAGTTGAAATATTAGAAACTGTAACCAACACAACTATGAGAGAATCTGCAATCTTCTTACGTTTCCAAACTAAAATCTTAAACAGACATTGACCTTCACAGGACAGAAAGCTCAGAGGTTCGGCTTACATGCCACAGAGCAAGTAGCCCAGGGGAAAAAAAATGAGCTCTTAACATCTCCTACAAAGAAGAGAACAAACTTCAAGAATGGAAATTTAGTGCTCTGAGACCAGGTCACTTGTAGGTTTCTTGACCAGAGAATCATAGAATAAATCATAGAATGGTATAGGTTGGATGGGTCCCTAAAGATTATCTTGTTTCAACCTTACTGTCATGGGCAGGGACACCTCACACTAGACCAGATTGATCAGGGCTCCTTTCAGCCTGGCCTTGAGCACTTTCAGGGATTGGGCACCCACAGCTTCTCTGGAAAACCTGTTCCAGTGTCTCACCACTCTCACAGTAAAGAATTTCTTCCTAGTATGCAATCTAAATCTACCCTCTCTCAGTTTCAAGCTATTCTCCCTTGCCTTATCCCTGTAAAACTCTCCATCTCCAGCTCCCTTGTAGCTTCCTTAAGGTACTGCAAGGCTTCTCTGTCTCTGGAGCCTTCTCTTCCCCAGGCTGAACAGCCTATGCTCTCTCAGTCTATGCTCATAACAGAGGTGCTGCTCTGAGCATCTTCATGACCCTATCCATTCACCATCCAGCCTATGTTTGTGCTGGTGCAGACCTTCCACTTGACCTCGTTGAACTTCATGAGATCTGCATAAGCCTGCCTCTGAAGCCTGTCAAGGGCCACAAAAGGTACAACAAAACAACAAAAGGTAACTGACAAAATGCTGCAAAATACTTTCAACAGTGGTTTTTAAGATTTGTTTTTTAACGAGAAGTGTAGATGGCAATTAATTCATTTCTTGTCAGAATAAAGAAGCTTCTTCAATTGTTGCTAATTGCTTTCAGCAGTAAATGTCTAGTACGATATTGCACAGCACAGAAAATCAGGGATTTTAAAGAATTTAAAAGGAATTATTTTCCTACTTAAAATTAAAGGAGCTGGAACATTATGGATACAAAGTGGTTTTTTAATTTAAAGAAATTAAAACAAAAAACAATGGTCAGCAGGGCAAAACATTATCAATGTATCTTGAAATTTTTGTTTTTACTGCTTATCATAGAAGAGCAAGTCCTAAAAGGTGTGTTCACCCTTTTTATCCTCGCTCAGATAAAGCTGCCATTTAACATTAATAATCTGAAAGGTTCTGTATCCTTTACAATGAATATTTCCCTTTCATAGCTCCTTGCTTGCCTCTGATTAATCACAAAGCTAGCATTTTTGCCTATCTCCATTCATAGTTATAGATCTCAAAAGTGAGTGAGAGCAGCGCAGAACAACTCACTTATGTAGGGCAGTCACAAGGACCACCACTTGTTGCTAATGGGAATGGGCAAATAATTACTTGACATAATTGTCATTTCACAACTCAAAGGGACAACTATTAAATCAAGTGGAAGGGGGACGTGTCTATGGGAGTGACTTCTACTAAATGGATTGTTTATAGGAGACTTTAAATTATCACAGAGTCACTTATTTTTCTTCTGACTAACTGAAAATTATCATTGCTTGAAGACAATTATTGTATGAGATTATGTCATTCTGTGATGAAATTGTATTTTAGAAAAAGGACAGTTTGATTGAGTTGAGCCATTTAGTCTTGGAAATTTGACTGCTTAAAATACCTCTTCAAAAATATGGTATTTCAAAAGAGAATAATAGTTTTTTGATTCATTGAAATGTAATGCTTGAATTAAACTCATCTTAAGTGTCCTTTTTTGGTTCAAAATGCCTAAGCTTCTCAACAAATATTCCAATTTTCAGTCAGTACTCACTGTGACAGAACAGCAATAACATTCATTACCTGACCCACGTCAATAGGAGAAGATATTAGCACCTTCTCAAGTCAGGTTGGTTGCTGTTGTTCAGACTCTAGCACGCTTACTTCTTAAGGACAAACTAGAGTAATCTTACTGCAAGTACACGAAGGTGATTTTGTTTGACAAAATGCAAGTCAGCTTGCTGCAATCCTGTTTGCATTTGACAGTTTTGCTTTTAAAATTCTTTATGATGATGTATTAAAAGTTTGGACATGTGAAAGATACAAGACAAATGTGACAGTACCTTTAGGCAACTTTAAATCACATAAGTTCAAAGCCCCATTAATACTATTTTTTCATATGCTTATTTGAAAATCGCCCCTTTTGTTTTACAGGAGCAGTATTTTTCTCCCTATTTACAATTTCTTTAGGATAGAAAGCTTGATCTTAAGTGGGTCTCTAGACCTTTCTTTTTAAATAAATTTATATTGTTGAAAAATAACTTTCTCTACCTAACTAGAGAAAGGCTAGTTTTAAAAGCCATGTGAATGTATAGCACTGATTTACAGGTGTCATCTACTGTATTCAATCTTTCAAATTACCTTTGTCACCTCCTCTAAATTTACACTACAAATTCATACTATTACCCACTTTGCTGAAGCAGTTAGCCAATACATGCTAGCAAGTCATTGCTCTTAAGATGAAAAATAGAAGTCAGGTATATAATTTGGTGTAATCTTGTTTATTTACAGAAAATAAGCACAAAGTGCAGGTTGCTTGAGAAGAGTAGCATAAACAAACAGCAGGCATCCCAGCATCTCAGATAAACCTACATCTGCTGCTCAGTCAAGCTTCATGGTTCAAGGAGTCTTGTTCCCTTTGTCCTCTTAAGATGATTATCTTTCCTTTCTGGATGCTCCCCACCTCCAGCATCACCAGCATTCAAAATGTCCTTGGTCTGTAAAACCCTCAGTTTATTGCAGTGAGCTTTGAGAGGAGCAGCTGCTACTTAAAGTTCCTCAGTTTATGATTCCCTGCTTTATTTTTAGAAAAATTTCAAAAAACAGAACACATAATCTTCCTTTTTGCTGGCTTATAGGGGAAAGGAAATGTCTTTTGAAATCTCTGCCAATGGCATCTATTGATATTCTTGTAGCAGTGATTCTACTATGGTGGGCTTGGCTTTGCTCCACAGTTCCTTTCACAGCCTTTTTCACTGCCTGCTGTTTTATTTGTAGTTCCTAGTTTGAAAATGACTTGAAATTAAGGACTACATGTGATAGACATCTGCTCTATGTGATCTTTATTTTAATGGATTAGCATTACTTCCAATGCTCTATTAACTACTGTGGCCGACCTATTAAATAAA
Source organism: Polioptila caerulea (assembly GCA_013397295.1). Lineage (NCBI taxonomy): Eukaryota > Metazoa > Chordata > Aves > Passeriformes > Certhiidae > Polioptila > Polioptila caerulea. The sequence continues at coordinate 52,560 of VYXF01012154.1, read as the reverse complement.
AACCAAAAAACTTATTTACAGGAGAAGTGGAAAACAAAACTTGAAAGGCTGGTGAAAAAATTAATCAAACAAACAAAAACCTCAAAAGCCCAAAACAACAAAACTTTAAAACAATCAGAAAAACCCCACCGAAAACCCACTAAACCAAAAAAAACACCCCATCAACCTAATCCAAAAGACCTACACAAGTTCTATTAATTCAAAGCAGAAATTTGATGAACTGGAGACAGAAATTATGGCTAAAAAAAAACTTCAGATATGGAGTTTCCATAAAAAACAGGTAAAGTGAAAACACAAAATGAAGCAGGCAGACATGACATGTGGAATACAACCAAATCAGAGCTGTAGATAATTGAGCTCTAGTGCAAAGATGGGCACAAAGCTAGAGTACACGGACAAGGACACAGAACCAACAGTAAGACAATCAAAAAAAGAAAGCCTGGTGATAAAATGAGAAAGACAAGTGGTAGCAGTAAAAGTAGATAAAGAAATGAAAAATTCAGGAATCAATGGAAGATGTATTCATGAACTGCAAGACTAAAAGCAGCAAAAGCAGAAGCACAAAACTGCTGGATTAGTAGAAGTAAGTATCTGTGACGACTGATGTAAGTGAATTCATGAAACCAGATAAGGACAATACATTGAAAAACAGGCGAGAAAGTAAAGAAAACATAGTCAAGAGGAAATATAATTATTAAAAAAATTGATGGATTTGACACATTGTGGGACATAAGACATCCCTCATCATCTATAGACTGAAATGCAATACACTTTAGTGTGAGAAGCAAGGGCACAGCATGGTTCCTATTGTAGATTTTTTTTTTGGGAAATAAAAGAGAAACCATGCATGAATTTCTGTAAATGGTACTTGCATGCCTGGTGTCTGCAGTACTTCCTCTAAGACTTATAGTGAGTACACAAAAAGTTATCAAAAAAGAAAATGGAATATATCAATACTATTTATAATAACTCTTCTCCTGATTAAACAGATTGTTCCAATCTTTCTTGTTATTATTTTACATAGTCTACAGCAGTGTTATTGCTACTTCCATCATTGGGGATTTAAATAATCTGGGAAAGGAATGTAGTTAAAAGTCAAGGAAGTATTTACTCAACTGGAAGCCTGAAACCTTCTGCAAGTTGCACACAGAATCTGTTTAGATATGATTTTGAATACATAAATATCAATTAACACAGGAAACACATACCCAGTGTAGACACAGAGAGTCTCTCTCACACAGTGCCAGTCTGTTAAAACTTGAATTCTGTTATCTAGAAAGGTATTTTTCATCTCAAAGAAAAATAAACATGTTGTAATAACTAAATAATTTCCTTCTTTTTTAATGGCATTTCTATAAACGAAAACTTCATCTTTTAATGCAAGAGATGAAGATGTCCTATTACTGGCCAAATTACATCCTCTGATTCTTGACAAGTTACAGAAAGCACTTCTATTTTTTTACCTGTAGACTGCTCTGACAGAGCCAAAATGAAACAAAAAACCAAAAAAAAAAAGCACAAACAAACAAACAAACAAAATCCAGAACAGGAACTCTGTCCTTACCAGAACTAATTCCAGTTGCTGCATGACTAAACATGAGAAGTAGTCTCAGTTGGAGGGAGCAAGTTAAATTAAGGAAGGGGAGCAGAGGTGCTTTTAAGTAGAAGAAAATTCTTGAGGTATGTAGCCCAAAGATAGTGTTAAATTTTGTTTCCAAAAAAAGAACCTTCCCAGACTGTGAATGGCTCTTAGGTGTAGTGAGACGCCTGGAGGAAATAAAAATGTTTTGGTTTAAAGTTCTTTCCTGAAGAGAAGTATTTACCTTCAGCAATTAAGAATCAGCAGTAGACAACTATTGCTGTAATATCTTTGGGTGGTTTTATAACACACCCTGCAGAAAGGCCTTAATATGTTAAAATACTGAGATGTGCAGTAACAGCAGTATGGCATCATTATTACTGCAGCTATAGAATAGAACCTGTAAGAGTCTTCTCTTTCAATTTTGAGTTCACTTAGCTGGATGCATTGTTTCACAATCATTCATGCTGGCATACTAAAGGGTAGTTCTCTTCCTTAAGAAAGCAATGGGACAAAGTGGGTTGAGCTTTAGGCGAGACTGGATGAGACCCTACCCAATGTCAGTGGATCACAGACTGGGGTCTGCAGAGATGTACTGTTCAAACAGTCTGCCAAAGAAGAAAAAGGGTCATAACATAATATAAAAGCGGTAAAAAAATTCCTATGTGACTTGACACTGAAGCATATGGGGAGAAGAAAACACGAATGACACAAGTGAGATGTGTCACACACTTGCTTTCTCATATTTTTTCTGTTCTGCAGCAGCAAATGTAAAAGTAAGAGTACTCTGCTGGAAATCAGGCCCAGCATTCCCATGATTAGAGTTTAATGGCTCTAAATCTTAATTTGCATTGAAAAATTTTTCTAGTTTACTTAAATGAATAGAAGAGAGCAGCTATGGACTCTGAACTCGCACTCACTGAGCTAATGCTTGGTTGTGCAAGAAGTTCCTTCCCTCAGCTGTAAGGAATTGTCGGCAGTGAGGGTCTTGACGCAGACCATGTGCCTGCGTCATCATTCTCAGTACATTTTCCTTCAGAATCACACAAACTGGCAGCTTAGGTTTGTAGGACCTGGACAGAAAGCACACATTCCCTCCTGCTGGCTCTACTTTTGAGATAGTCATGTTGGAATAAAGAAAGGCACAGGGAGTGGAGAAAGATCATCATCCTCAGCAACATAAGTAACTGATGAAAGTCAGATCTTGGCAAACTGAGTTTTTCTTCCACAAAACCCAGGGAAAAGAGAAAGAAGAACACAATCCTATGCTTACTTGGCTAGGAGTAGCTTCAGTTGTAGTTTCTTAGATGAGAAAACATCAGTCGCTTTCCTTTGCTTGCAAAAAGCTATTAGCCTTTTCCTGGCAGCTGCCACCTCTGGGGTAGAGCAAAGCTCACACCTTTTGTACGTGGCAGGCTCCAGCTCCAAAGACTTTAAAGATTTCTAAGTCCCTGAAACTGAAGTGCAACTGTGCTATGACAGAAGCAACAGAAAAAACAAGGTGGCAAATTTTTAGATCTACCTGCTTTTTATTGTACAAGGCAAGAAAACCAAAAAACCTTCAGAAACCTAAAACCTACTGTTCCCTATCAAACACTTCTCAGGCAGCAGGCAAAATGTTATCTGAAGTGCTCAAAGGAAATCTGTTCCAAAGAGCTTCAACCTCCTAGTAAAAAACCTCCTGGCATTGCATGAAATGTCATTTGTTTCTTGTTTTGTGTTTTGCACAAATCTCAGAACACATTTGATCCTTCTGATAAGCTGGATATCCTGGATCTCTACAAATGCTGTAAAGTGTGTTTACACCCAAATTTTTTATGTTTCTCAGCATGCTTTCCTGTGCCATGTGTTTTATGCTGACTTGTCTCCAAGTCTTTCTTCATTATTTTGATACAGAGTGGTTACTTAAAGCTTAACAGGGTAGTTTTGCATTTTTTATAACTCTGTGTCACCCAAGTCCATCTATATTTACTTGAAGACAGCAAGTAAAAAATTATTTAGCAAAGTAGTATGTGCAGCCAGTTACAGGAAAACTGCAAGACTAACAAAATAGTAAAAGAGGATATTTTCCTTCTAAAATTCCAACCTAAATCATGGTGTGCTGCAAGTAATCAAGCTCCAGTTTATCTTAATACAACGTTTTCTGTGGCTGGGATGTAAAACTAAATTACCACTTCCCTTTCCATCAAGAAACAACTGTCTTTGAACTATCTGACAACAGATCAGGTTTTGCAGCCATTATATTACCTTTCCTCTTGTTTCATTCTTTTCCCTCAGATATTAAGTGATGACTTACATCAGAGGCAGTAGTAGATTTGGCTATTTCTAAATTTAGCAATGTATTCTGGATGGGATGGGCTACTGCACTTTGGCAAGTCGCACTAATAAAGATGACTATTCTGAATAATCTGCTTCTATCTGCAAAGGATAAAACTAAGCTTTCTCTTGCTCAGTCTCCCTAGATAACTGATCAGAGAATAGATAGATTGATGTTTAAGGAAGATTATTCTCAAGAAGTCAACATCCACTGCTTCTCCACAGCTTATGTAGGTCCCCTGGTGACCATTCTATTTTCCTGGCACATACGCACAGCTCTGCCTGTTCATTTGCCACCTGTCCCTGTTCCACTGACAAAGTTTTCTGTACAATATTCCACACTGGAATTGATGGTTGAGTCCTTTGTATTAGTAGGGTCCACAGACAAAACTTTTGGGCTGAAGATCTAGGTACACTGGACTACTAAACTGTGCAAGTTATTCAACAACATTATCAGCAAATACTTTCTGTCAGATGGTGCTGAACATACCTCTTCCACCTGCCTTTGTTTTATTACCTGAAAATGTGGTAAAATCAGACTATTGATCTTTTGAAACTTGGAAAATTAAGGGAATTTTGTGGCCATCTGGACTTCCTCCATGCTGGCCTGGCCATAGGGAATTGAGGTGGCCAAGAAGAACATTAGTGTTGTGCCATGATGGGAATGCTCTGACCACTCTCCTAAAAGCGGCTTTGAGTCCATATTTCTGTGCAAGGTTTGCCAGCATGTATAAAGTTCTCTGGCTTTCTGGTCTGAGTCTAGATGGGTTACTGGTGAGAGCATGTGGCAGTTCAGAGAAGGGGAGAAAAAATCCAAATGTAGGTTTATGTTTGGCAGCTGGAGCTGTATCTGTCACAGTAAAGACATATTCTTAGTCTGACACTTGTTGAACTTCTAGATAAGAAGAAAATTTCTGAGCTTTGCCTTCCTCATGATAGAGTTAAAAATTACTTGATCCTTTGGCTAGATCAAATTACTTGGTCCTATAGCAAGAAGACAGTCACAGGATAATAAACAGATAAAGGGTCTGAAACAGTGGTTTTCTTCAGATTTTCAGATCAGCTTTCTAAGTTTCTCCAAACCACTGCTGTGCTATCTGCAGTTTCTGAATGTTCTCATAAGTTTCCCGAAGAAAACTATATGATAAAGGCATATTACTTGATTTATGATTGATTTATGGTTTTGTTGTGCTTTTTTTCTTCCTCCAAAGAAGTATCACTGCTCCCTGACATTCAATCCTGTGCTTCTGAACATCAAAAGTTGTACTTCAGCTTCCCAGCTTCGACAGCTGAAAATAAAAGTGGAAGGTGACTGAGCAGGCAGATGCAGTAACAAAAATGTAGCTCTCTTTTCTCCTCTGGCTGTGTTTTATTTCTCTATGATTTTTGTATGCCTTCTTATTTCTTTGTGCATTGTTCTTTGTGCGTTATTCTTTGTGCATCTGAAAAATTAGAGGGAAATTGTGATTGCTTACTGTCATTCCCAGATTCTTAGTGGTAAATGTCAAATGTGGAACACACCAGCTCTGATAGAGATGTGTGAGCAAACCCTCTTTTCTATTCCCATTAGTTTCAGGTGACGTTTCCCCTCTCAGTTTTCTCTCTGCTTCTGGCTCTATCTGAGAGCGACACACACAGAGCAGGACTAACCACTCTGTCTTCTTCAAACTGTGACACAGAAAGAGATTTCCTTGGTAAGAAATCTTTAGATTGTCTGTACTTCATTTGTAATAACAGAATAAAAGGAAAATCAAAGACTGAGAAGGGTGAGAATTTATAATGTAAAATACTTCTGACCCCAAAAAACTTTCTACAAAAGCTGCTGCTCTATGAAGTCTACTTGACATGGTGGTGGCAAAGACTGCAAATTTCCCTCTGAGAAATTTCCACAGGATCCAAGAAACACAACAGGTCAAAACCAAAAAATTCTCTTCACTTTGTGCCATCAGTTGCCACTCGTGGAGCTGTAACACAAAACTGAATAGATTTTTTTTTTTTAAGGTTTTTAGTCCTCAGGAAATTACTGCAGGATTTCTACCATGGGGTACATCTTTGTTTAGCTCACTGTCAGAAATTCCTGGTCACCAGCCCTCTGAACATTGTAGCTTCCATATGAACCTGTCAGACTAAGAAAGGCTGATAGCTACCAGCAGCTGCTGCTAGGCAAAGAAAGACCTTGAATACTTGAGAGCTTAATAGGTGTGCTATCCAGAGTAGGATAGGTGAAATAACAGGGACATTACACAGAGCTTTGGAGCACAATGAACAGAAGCTGAGCCACAGAATCCATGGGTTTCTTAGGTGGGGGCTGCAATGCGGCAGTTTCACTTTTGAGTTTTGCCTGCAAGGAAGAAACAAAGAAATGAAAAACCACCAACGGTAAACCCAGAAAAAACAAGGAGAAAATTCAAGGTGCACTGGTACAATGGTGCTCAGAGTGAGACAGAAAAGTGAGCCAGCTTGGAATGCTGGAAAAATAAACTTCCTCTTGTTTATTTTTATTGTATTGAGGGAAGCAAAATTTGTATACATTCCTTAAAAAGAAGGATTACATGAAAGCAATACTTAACTACATCATGCGTTTCTCTTTCTAATAGAAGTCAGCAAGACTGCATAGTGGCCAATCATTCATGATAGTGTGTTTGGGGTGGAATAATGAAGAGTGTGCTCTGTGAAATCTCACTGTTACACTGTGTTGTATTGTGTTTTCCGCCTTTTTTGACTTATAAAAGTTGCCACTGATGCCACTGACCCTATACTAGTATAGTGAATCGAGACTAACCATGATATGTCTGCTTTGCTTAGCATTTGCAGACTCCTAGAGCAATCCACAGACTTCCTAAACATCTGCGATTGGGAGGTAAAAACAAACAAGGTAAGCTTATGACCAGCTGCTCTCAAATATCTTTCCATGTGTGTTTCAATAACACTTATTAAAAACTTCTTACCTCATAAGTAAAGTGGCAGAGGTATCTTGACATGTTATTTATATTTAATATGTATGTTTGTGTTTAAACACAGCATTTTTAAAAAATTTTATTCCATTACAGAAATTTCTTAGACAGCTCTTGCCCAGCACACGGGAAGCAATGCATCAGAACATGTGTGAAGATGACTTCACGTGTCTTGGGGAAGTTTGCTTCACTGCATCATCCCAAAAGCAAAGGTAACAAAAGTTAATAATATCTGTCTCCCACTTTCACAGAGAAAACTGCAGAGATTAGATATTGAGGGAAAATTTCACCCATCACTGAATGAAATTCATTCACCTCTGTATCATATCTGTGCTTTGCAATGCTCCCATTAGGTGCATTAATGGACCAATAAAACCTTTCTTGTTAAGCTTTAACACTACAGAATATTTCTTCCTATGGTAGACACCAAGTGAAATGGTTCATCTTGCTATATTTTTTTTGCCGTTTCAAATGTTTATTTTTATTTTTGGCACATTTTAGTGTAAGCTGCTCAGGCAGATATCTTCGCTTGTGAGCATCTTGAATATAACAGCTTGGTTCGTTCGTTCTGTAAAATAGTTGGGTCACTAAGTGCTGTGCATCCTGATGATCATAAAGTATGTAATTTCTTACAAAGTATCTCTCAGACCACTTAAAAATAATACTGAGATTATTCTATAACACAGATTTGAACTTGACTCGCCATGCCATTTTTTTAATCATTGCCTTGACAGAGAGGGATTTAAACATTTTGTTGTATCAACAGGCTATGCAGAAAAGTGGGAAATCATACTGACCTGACCCAGTTCTTACGATACATGCTTTTTTTTAAGTTTAAGCAGATGAACAATTTTTGTTTAAGTCAAATAATCCACTCATGCCTAATTTTCAGCATATGCTTGAAAAGCTTTGAATGAGTCTATAATCTTCAGACACTTCTTTCAATGTCAGCATCCCTGTCTGGTTTTAGATTATAAAACAACTAGAGATTAGCCCTTTGTGCTGAAGTTGGTTTCTGCTGCACTTACAGACTGTGAGGAGCACTTTTGCTGGTGAGGAATTCATAGAAATCAGTAAGGTCAAGTGGTAGTCAACCTTGAAACTCTCCAATTTTCATTTTCAAAACTTTCCAGGCTCAGTGAGAAAACATGAATCCTTGCAGAATTTCAAGGGTGCAAGGGTAAATTTTCTTGAGAAAAATGGAGGCTGGAAATATAAATGTAGCCTCCTTCATAACCTTTAATGTCTCTTTAAAAAATATGTACTGAACATACTGAGAAAATCTAAGAGGAATCCCTTTGCTTCCAATTAATGTCTTGTCAGCACTTAAGATAGCCACTAGTGGGCTATAGTTGAGGAGAACTACAAGTTCTCAGTATCTGGAAGGTTTCAGGATGCTTCACAGAATATTCTAAATTGGAAGAGACCCACAAAAATTATTGAATCCAGCTCTTAAGTGCATGGCCCATATGAGGATCAAACCCACAACCTTTGCATTATTAGCTTTGTGCTCTAACCAACTCAGCTAATCTCATTGGCCCTACACTTAGCATGAACTGGATGCTGTTAGGCTGTGAACTAAGGCAGATTTTTCAGTTGTTACTTGATTCTTTCTTTGACTTGATTTTTTGCATACTCATCTTCTTTGAGGTTGCTGCCTCAGGGTACACTGTGGCTCTTTCTCTTCCTGTGTTCAGCCATTCCTTTGCTTTGTCACTCTTGCATCTACTTTGCAGTCCTTTAACTTTAAAACTCCTCTGTCTCTTTAAAGGTCCATTATTAACTGAATCATAGGTTTCCATGATCCTTTTGCTTTTCATCCCTCAATGATCCTTCTGTATTCCTCTCTTTGACATGTCTTGAATGTCCTTTACTTGCCCCAGTGAATTTAATTTACCCTTTTAATTACTGAATATGATCCACTGTCCCTTAGTTCTCCTCACTATTTCCTTCATAAAAGAATGCTTAATCTAAAGCAGCATAGATTTATGATCTGATAATCTGTTAATCTCCTGATTTTTTTCTGGAATACTGTCACCTGGCAAGGAGATATGGACCATACACACTGATGCGTGTTCCTCTGGGAAAACAGTGCAACATCCAGTTAATCATGGCAGTTTGTCTTCCAGAAGGTTCTGTAAGCAATGTGACCAGAATTGGGTAGGAGAAAGCAGCCCTGATTCTTCCTTTCAACCATTCTCAGCCACATGTCACTTCTCAGTTTTCTAACCTTAGTCCTTGATGTAATTGCTATATTGTGAGCACAGAATCCTAGAGATGAGACAGCTCTGGTCTTAAAGGGTCTCCTCCTGCCCAAAGCAGGGACAACTCAGAGATCAGACTAACTTTCCCAGGGCTCTTTCCAGCTGACTCTTGTAAATCTGTAAGGATGGAAACTGTTCAGCACCTCTTTGCATCACATTCCAGAGCTTAATTTTCTTGATAACAGCTTACTTTCTCTATCATCTTTTGTGAATGTTATCAAGACCTTGGTGCACTTTTCTACCATGTATTCCCTTTCTTGATATTTATGCACTGATCTTAGTGTATCAGATGAGGATATATTCTAAGCAGTGCCCAACCTGTGTTAGTATTGAAATCAAAGGCAAAACCACTGGGATTGAGGCTGTATCAACTGTACAGAAAAGAAATAAAGTCCGGTCCTGAACAAGCTTCTGCTGTTACTCAGACAAGTACCCAAATTATGTCTCAATTTGCTCCACATAATTTGTGAGCTTGATGTAGAAATGCTTTTGTTCCTTTTTAATTCAAAAATAATAGACCCCAAAATTTTAAAACTGCAAAAATGTAATATTTAAAGGAGATATTTTTCTACAATTAGTGATGGACAAAAATATCTCTAATCTTCAGCCACCAGTCATTTAATTAAATATTATCTTTTATCATTTCTAGTCAGATTGTCAGCTGTAGCAGAGAAGTCGAAAAAAGAGATAACATCTTAGAGCCATGAGACACATCAACATTTCCTAGGGAACATTTTGATAATATTAGAAAGAAAAAGTCGTGTTAATAGTGTTGAGGATGACCTTCATGTTTAGGATGCTAAGGCTATGTTAGTCTTTACTTCCTTCTGTGAAGTAATATTTTTTTCAGTGATCATTTAAATTTGCAAAGAGAAATGAAATAGAAGGATGTCAGATGTATTGAGGACAGAATTGTTTAAGAGGTCATGTTTTAACATTTTCAGCTGTGTTTAACAACTGGCTACTGAATTTTAACAACTAGTTGTGTAATGTACTATTGTATCAAAGTGATGAAGAAGCGTTTTCAGTTAATCTCTCACTAGAACTGTGTAGCTTCACAGGACTCAAATTTATTTCAGTATGACTGTAGAAAGACAAATATATCAGCACATAACTTCAAAAGGATTTTCTAAAATAGAGTAAGCCAGATTTTATCACTTTCAGTTACTGTAAACAGTATCTTGAATGAAGGTGACAGGAAATGGCAATGTAGTCCAGCTATATTTACTAATTGTTTATCTGATTTCTGGCATTATTCCTCACATTTCTCCCTCTTCTATCAAGCTTCAATAATAAATTATTTTGAAGCATTTACTGGTATCCAACTTCATGTCTTCCAGTGTCACTCTCTCTTTGTTGTTGTTGCAGTATTGCATTGTGCATCTAAATGCCAGGGCTAGATAGCAGTGGCTCAGAATCTCTTTTAACCGCCAACAGTGGGTCTGGCAGAGCATCTTCTGAAGGTGTTTTAGTGACAAAAAGTGGCACTTTAACGGCGCTTTATCTTATTGATAATGGCTGTTTATCTATTTATTTATCTATGTACCCATGCCCCTCCTTTGCCCACAGGGCTCAATGGAGGTCACTTTTAAATGCTGTTATTATAGTGATTCTTAAAATTATTAAATTAATAATCAACCCAATATATTGCAGTGAAGTGCCTGCGTTCTCATTCTAATAAAAAGTCCTATTGCAACTTGTTGAACAAATCTTTGTCTTTTATGCTCTGGCACATCTGTCTTATCTGGCATTGTTCCTGATTCTATGAGGTTGCAGTTACTCTTAAAACTTTCTTGATTTGGTGTGAATTGATGTTTTATTGGTACTTGAGACTGTAGTATTTTTTTTTTTTTGGTGGGGTTCATCTCAAGCCCTGAAACAAAAACCAGGGCAATGCCTTTCCCTTTAAAGACTGCAATATCAATTTACAAGGTCAAATGCATTATTCTTAGTAAATGTGCATGACAGCTGGTTATTGGCTCAGAAAAATAATCCCCCCTTGGAAGACAAATGCTACAGAAAAAGATGGGTCCAAACAAAAAAACTATGTATATGTAATTTTTTGTTCCTACAGCTGGAATCAGCCATATTTTTGGTGGCCCAGAAAGCAGCTTTCTGCATCTTGTGGGAGCTTATCTCTTAGCAATTTCCAAACTTGAAGCTGCATTCCTGTGTGTATGCGTAAATGCAGATGCAGTTTTATGTAAAAAAGCCTGGAAAAACCCTGTCACACGAAGAAAGTTTGCATAAAAACTATTCAAAAAGTGAATCCGACAAATGCAGTATGTAAAGCTAGGAGCCCTTTTACTCACACCCTATTTCATCCTTAAAGAACGAAGCATCACACTAGAGAAGCTTTATGGAAAGCAGTTTTAAGCTGGCATTGATGTTTTACTATCTGGAAATCAATTTCAGCCTTGGAGAGTGGAGCTTCCAATTTTAGTGTCTGCTGTTGATAGAGATAAAAAGCGAGGACTGAATAGACTCATGCAAGTGGTTAATTTCAGGTTTTGCCATGACGTCCAACATCATTGGGATGGTATTTTGTGTACACAAAGTCCTAGGAAGACTGGCACCATGTTGAGTATCTTTTGTGAGAAGATAAGCCTCTTCTAGCCCAAAATGAATGGGCAACTGATTCACTAGTCTCATTTATATATATGTGTTTGTACATATTTAAAGATTAAGTATTGCAGCTTGCTGAGAATGCATGGAGTTGGACAAGTTTATTACTATGGATTCATAGACACAAGCTGAGTAGTTGAAATTTTTACATTTGCTCAACAATTCTGCTAAACCCACTTTATTCCCTAAAGCACATAGCATTTATTCTGTTTTTTCAGCAAAGTACAACTATTGATTATGAGGTAGCATGTACACAAAAATCCTGCAACAAAACAAAAAACCTACAATAAAACAAAAAGCCTATCAGTTTAAGTTTACCAGAGGTTCAGTATAAGGAATTTATACTCCACACACAGAGGTTAATTCAACTTAACCCCATTGACTGACAAAGTGCTAAATGGATTTAAATTGCCGTTCCATTACATGCTTTATTCTGTGGTGAATCTAGTGTAGGAAATCTCTGAACTCATACCTGTGTCTTCCATGGAAATAACTTCTCCCCATTCTTGGACTGCATTTTTCTGTTCTTTCCCCTAAATCACTGGTGAAATCACTGGGGAGATCACTGTGTCACTGGGTTAGGAGTCACCCTGGGAATCACAGATTTTACTCTATTTGCATCATGACACTGATGCTTCAATGTGAAGCCTAGGTATCCAAGCACTGCAAAAGCCCACCTGCAGGGAGCGTGAAATGCAACCCTGGGACTTTCAGACATCTGTATGGCAGTTTCACCAGGAGAAATGGGGGAAATATACCCCTAGGCCACCTTTTCAGAGTGTAGTTGACAGGACAGCTGTCCCTATCCCACAGTTTGCTTTTTCAAACAACCTAGTCCTGCTCTCTCCTCTGTGGATACACGAAGACACTTCTTGCTTGCCCTGCCCTGTAGTTGATCCCTGGATCCCACCTGTAGATCCCAGCACCTCTCCTGTTTTTGCCCTGACAGTTACCTGTCTGCACAACAAACTGATGCAGCCAGCCAGCCTGGCAGGCTCACTCACTTTGCCTCTGCTGGGTTGGATTTCTGCCACATCAACGACTGTGCCCTGAGGCTGTGCTTTCATGGACATTTGCCAGGGAAACAGTCTGGCTTGGGCGTTTTTTTTTGTCAAGAGCTGCTTCCCTGCCCCTGTGCCATGCCTGTTGTTGTGCTTGTCCTGCTCTTTTCTGGGCGTTACAAGGAACCATGACAACAAGGGATCTAGGGACAGAAAGCTCCTCTTGTTTTAGCTAGCATACTTCACCACCATTACTTCTCACATAGTCCTGCAAACAGCTGAATCATGGGACAGAAATTGCTGAAGCCATCTATCACAGAGTTGTCACACGAGCCTCAAACTGATGCTGACCACAGGCGGTGGGTAATTATTTTCCTTAAGTCTTTGTATTATGCCATCTCATTTTGGAAAACTTTCTTTTATTTAGAGCTAGGAAGGATTATTCCTCAATCTGCTTGGGAAAAGCCAAACAGTACAAGTTAATAAAGGTGTGATTATAGGCAAACAATTCCTCTTTGACTTTTCTAGGCCTGTTAGAATCTATGCTGTGTAGGTTAATGATCTGTTAAATCATAGTGATTCTTCTTCTTGCTCACTGTATGCCGTATGGATTTATCCACCTAATAGCTTTTTTTCTCATCCTGTCAGATTTTGAGAGTTCAGCCCTCATCTTTGACTAGTTGGCTATGAGTACAACTAACTTGAATGTGAGGCTCACAGAGTGGGAGAAAAAATATGGGATTTAGAAGGAGAACGCTTCCTGCGCTGATGCACTTCCTCTTCTCTCCCCAGCAAACATCTTTCTCTAGACATAATGCAAATCAAATTTGCAGAATTGGGAAGATTATGTCCCTAACAGCATTTATCATGACATTGTATATTGTCTATCTTGAATTATCACAGAGGAATTGCAGCCAAATAATATGCAATTAGTCATTACTATTACAGGATATGTTGTCAGGGCTTATTCATTCTTGGAGGTTAGGAAAACAGCTGGTCATCAGAGAATGAACGAATGGTTCCCTGACACCTTTTTCCTCATTCCACATCTCCTCTCCCACCTGCTCTCATTTCTTCTCTCTGCTCTCGTGTCCTTTTTGATGGAGGTATTAATAATAGCAAGGGTGCCAACCTAATTTTCTTCAAACTGTTAGAGCCACAGGGCACCGCCACAGTGCCAGGCAGCAGCTGCTGGTCAGGCAGTGGGTTACAGCAGAATTAGAAGCAGTTAACACTCACCAATTTTCTTTGGTTTTGCTTTGCTCTTTTCATTTGTGTTCAGGAACAAAGAAAACAGAGAGTAGGAACGGGGTAGAGGAGAAGAGTTTGTTCAGAGAGAACAGAAAAGAGAACCCAGTTGAAAATAGTTCCACAAATTGATCTAACCTGGCTCTACTTTATGTTTCATGTGAATGATTCTCAGTGTGTTCCTGAGTACCTCTGAAGTTGTTGAGATGTGGCAACAGAAAGAAATGGGAGCCCAAACTCCACCCCCAGTGAATGAACATAAAATGAAGCCTACAGCTCCAAGCTTGTATGACTTACTCCTGATGGTGTGGGTTACTAGTTTGTAGCTATACCAGTTGTTTTCCCCATTTAGGAATGTCCTTTTGGAAGAATATAGTAGTAGAGATAGCAAGCCGCAAATGTCATATTTTTATGTTAATAACCAGCAATACTTCTTCTTTCCTTAAAATGCAGAAAATACCTGTACTCTATTTAGTGAAATTTGCTCATTTTAAATGGCAAAATAAATCTGTTCAGCATACTGTCACAAGACTGTTATGTTTAGGTATATGAAAATAATATTCAAAAGAAATAATCTGACAGAAAGGAAACATTTCATACTGCTTTTAGATATGTGGGCTCAATCAGGGAAATTTTGGAATGAAACATCACCACATAGGTCAGAGTATTTGTTCAATAAATCATTGTCCTCAGTCTGCATTTTTTGACAATGTAAGGTAGTATTTTAGATGTGAGGTACCCAGCTTTGTCTCACACATGAACATGGGAGTAAACTATTTTCTAGATGATTACTCCATTCCAGTTAGACTGTGCTTGAAAAAATGGCTGAAAAAAAGACAAGTTGTTGGGTGTATTTTGAGACTATGTGTTTTTTTCCTGTGCAGGTATAAACAGCCTAAATACAGATGAATAAAATAGTCTTCATCTTAATTAAAAAGTTTAGAAGTAATACTTAGTCTTCTCTCTAGAATCAAATAAACAGCTCCACAGGTAGACAGAGAATCCATTGAGTTTACTTTCCATTTTGTATACAGCAGAAAGG
The DNA here is from genome assembly GCA_013397295.1 of Polioptila caerulea. Taxonomy (NCBI): domain Eukaryota; kingdom Metazoa; phylum Chordata; class Aves; order Passeriformes; family Certhiidae; genus Polioptila; species Polioptila caerulea. Next base: position 37,531 of record VYXF01012154.1, on the reverse strand, counting down.
CCTGATCTGTTATTAAACCCAGCTGAAGGCGTGTTCTTTACTCCACACAATCCTTCAATGCCTTTCCTCTACTGTGATTGCTGTGAGATAGGTTCTAAGACATTAGTCAAAAAGCAATGTTTCCTCAAGAAAAGGTCCAAGAAACAACTAATCTCTCTTAAAATCTTTCTGAGAGCTCATTTATTTAGCTCAGGAATCTTTTGTCAGATGTCAATAAGAGGCACAAAGACATTAATCAGATTACATAAAAGGACATTCTCTCATTAAAATTAAGATTTGAACCCCTTTCTGGTACATCATTCCTGCCTTGAAGCTCCTTGAATTTTAAATCCACTTTCTGTGGTCACTTTTGGAGATGTCATTCCCCTGGTACAGTTCAAGAAGTCCTTGAGATTATGGGTTCACTGCTATCTTCTTATTTAGAAAAACAAGAAAAAAACAATTGAAAAACCACATGAAAATTGGGCAAATTTATTTATGCACAAGAACCTTGAGAATACAGGGTTGGCCCCTGGAATTTAGCTATTGCACAGCCATGGCTAAACATCATCCACTTAAGATAGGAGCAGTTTTTTAGGACACCAGTACAGTGGAAAATGGAGCATGATGCAGAGCTGTTAACAGAGGCTTGTATGTGACAGCACCACGTAGAGAAAATTGTTTGGTCTTTAGCACCTCTCTAATCAGCTTGATTGCTCTGTAGCAGCTTAGGAGCAGCTGCTCCTGCTTCCGTTTTCTTTCCTGTTCCTGCAGGATAGATACCTGAGCTTCTCTGTACACAGAGGGCTAGACTGTGCCATAAGTCTCCCTGCAAAGGCTGGCCCTCCTCCATATCTGGTTAACTCATTTGTGAAGAAATGTTTTGTCAGGTCCTATGTTGATGCTGAGCTAGTTGACTTTGTACTGGGATATCAGCTCTGCTCCTGCTGTCTTATAGGAGCTAGAGTCACCATCTGTCACATCTCTGTACAGAATTGTGTGTCGCTAACTGTCTGGGTGACACTTACTGCAAAGTTCACAGCACTGCTGTTTCAATGAACAACCATCTCTGGGGACCTCTGTCTACACAGACATGATTTGAATATTTCCTAGGACAGTGTTTGTGCTCCAAAAAGTCAATCCACAATACTATACTGATCTGGAGTTTGATACTACGTCTTATTTGTTACTCATACTCTTCAAGTCATTTGCTCCATGGCATATCTTGCACACATCCTCAGACATCCTTTGTAGTAGAATACTGGCAGTTGTCTCTCACCATTACACTTCCAAAACAAGTCTTACCCCCAGTGATGAAACCTAGCTGGTAGAATTCATGGTTGAAACAATATTGTCACCCTGGTAAATAAGGCTGACCAAAGATGTTTACTCTCCATCTTCAAATGGTATGGTGGCAAGAAATTCTCTTTCATGGACTCCCCTGAGCTTGGGTTTATACCGTGATCTTGAAGCCAATTAAGGTACAATTTTTTATACCTCTACTTGCCAATCACACTGAAGAAATCTATCCTATCCGGATTCTATCCTGTTTTTTAGGCTCCATGATTCAAATAAGGGTGAAACAAGAACAGGAAAGACTGGATAGACTCATTTTATATCCTTTTTCTGAAGAAAACATTTCTGTTGTCTACTGTCCTAAGAACTGTCAAAGTGATTGCTGTAGGAGAGCACCTTATGGGTTTATGATCTACTTTTCTTCAAGTGGAAATACTGTATGCACTCCTTTGAAAAGGTTTGGGAATTGGTATTTTGACAGAGCACTCAAAAAAGCACTAGGTCATGAAACCTAGTGCAAAATAAAAACAATATACTAGTTAATGGTTCTTTTATTTTACATTTTCTTTCTTTCTTGAGAAGCAATGTAGTCTCAAAGTAGCTTATGTATAAATCTCTTTAAAAAATCCCTGTTTGATATCACTCCATTTCCTTGCCTCTGCCTTTCTCTCTTTGCTTCCTGCACTCCTTTATGGGGCATAGCGAGTGAGATGTGAGTTACATTGACAGAACAAACATGATAAATTCCTGCTGCCCTATGAAATTTGTTCAGTTGAGTTCCTCTGCTGCTGTGAATCTTAATGCTGTTCTCAGGCAGAGTTTTGAATCCATCAGATACTGTACAGCTGCATATGTGCACCACAGTGGGAAGATTTATGGGTTCCTATTTTTAGGATTTCATGTTTTGGCACCTCCTTGCTGTTCATTTGCCCAAATTGTATTCTGCTAATTAAACCTTAAGACCTAAATTATAATGTACTTAGGAATGTTCAGCCAATGAAGCAATACAACTGCCTGAACATTTCTCAATTGCATCCATTTATATATAAAATCATTTTCTTGTGAAGTAAAGATACTGTAATACCACATTTTTCACTTTGAAAGGAAAACTTGCATGGCTTTTTGTGAATATTTCAATGCACAATTTTTATTTTTTTTGTTATTTCACATATTTAATATATGTATACACTTAATTCAATGATAGTTTTTTAGTTTGAAAAACTCTGGATGAGAACTTTTTAAACAGACACACCCTCTTGGAGATCCTCCTCTGCAGAGGTTAAACAGCTGAATGTGTGAAGGTAAAGAGGCAGGAACAGTTTTATGCTGAAATGGCATTGGAAGCCACTGGAAACTGTTGTATCTGTAAGCTGAGCCCCAATTTGGTTATGATAGCATTAATTCCACATTCTGGTACATCCTATTTTTCAAAATTAGCCTTGTTTAACAATATGCCTTAAAACAACATCTCAACTTTTAACTCTTTTGCCAGGCCTAGGAAAGAGTGCATTTACTTTAGCATTGTACAAGAAAATGACTTAGCAGCCAGCTCATGCAGTCTCATTTTACCTAGAAGTTGAGTTCTCAGTTATTTAGTACACATTGATTAATAATATAACATAACATTGATTCTCTTACACATATGACCACCAATTTTCTTGACTGAAAGTGTTAAGAAAGAAAATTAAATTGTCTGTAAATTTTAGAAGGATATACATTAAGATATGGCTATGATAAAGTTAAGATTTAAAGATGCAGGAGCATCCATGCAGGAGCAGGTCAGCCCTATGTCCTGAAACAGGAGCTATTGGGGAAGAAGACCAGCCTGGCTGAACAGGGAACTCACACAGTAACTCAGAAAAAAGGAGGATTTATGACTTTTGGAAGAAGGGGCAGACAACGCAGGAAGAGTATAAGGATGCCATTAGATCATGTAGAAAAAAATTGGAAAGGTGGAAGTTAAACTAGAACTGAGTCTGGCCACTACTGTGAAAGATAATAAATGCTTCTATAAATATGTTAACAACAAAAGGAGGTCCGAGGAAAATCTCCATCTTTATTGGAAACAGAGGGGAACATAGTCCCCAAGGATGAGCAAAAGGCTGAAATACTTAATACCTTTTAGGATGAGAGGACATAGCCTCAAGTTGGGCCAGAGAAGGTTCAGGATGGACATCAGGAAAAACTTCTTCATGGAAAGGCTTGTTAAACATTCGAATAAACTGCTCAGGCAGGTGGTGAGATCACCATCTGGAGTTATTCAAGACACAACTGAACTTGGCACATGGTGCCATGATCTAGTTGACAAAGTGGTGATCAAAGGTTGAACTTAATGATCTCAGAGGTCTTTTCCAACCTTTATGATTCTGTCATTCTTTGATTCTATTTTTTATATTTTAATGGACGGTAACTTTAGGGATCATGAAAAACAAAGATGAGAAACAGAGGAGAAATTCTTGATGCAGAAGATGAAAAATACCATTACTGAGATGTCAATTAAGTGATGAGAAATGCACCCACCCCAAACCAATAAAACTGTGATGCACTGAGTTTAGGAATAATGGAAGACTAAGATAAATTTCTGATCTTACTAGGGTTATGCAGATTGAATGAAGAAATAGACTAGAACAGGAAATCCTTTCCGAAACAAGTCTTACTTTCAGCCACTGAAGTGAGAGGAGAGGATGAGAAAGGCTAAACTGAAGAAGCCTAAAAGGGTAACTTTGGGGCATACTAATACGGAAACCACTGCAGACTGAATCTGCCTTCTCCAGTTGACGCACAGAGAAACCTGCATGAGTCTTTGTCCTTCTCCATTTAGTGGGAAAAAAACTAGTTCTGTAGCTCTGTCTCCTTTGCTTCTGGGAAATATAGAAGGTATTTGTTGCATCTTTACTTTGAAGGAAAAGTAGTATTAGATACTAGAAAAACTCAATAGTGTGTAAAGGGAAGTAGTTGTAAAGAATAATGGAAACATTATCTGGCTAAGTGAACTAGAATTACCACCAAAACTGCTGTCTTTATTTCTGCTTCACTGCCAAGCCCCACAACTAGATCCCTTATCACACTCCCTTCTGGTCTCCCACATAAAAAAAAGTAAAGAAAATTCATTGCAGAAGATGTGTTCTTCCCTCCAGTCCTGAGAAATTTAGGTAAAAATTATACACTGCATCTTTGGGCTTTACTACATTTCCTAGAAATCCCAGGGCTGCCACAGCCCAAGGGTAGTGATACCAGAGTGAATTCATAGATCTGTTTAACTAACAAGGTAAAAGTGTCATGAAAACCATCACTGAATCCCAGTTATTCTGCCTGGTTTTGGAACAGCTCTTTCTGAATAAAAAGAGGGAGATGTAGCCCTCAGCAAGGGCATTCTTGTGGCTCTTTTAATTTCCCTGACTTCCCACTGCTTCTAAGGTGTTGTATTTGGACAATTGAATTCTGCATTTCTCACTCTAAGGTTGCTTTCTACTTTCAGAAGCAGGGCAATATCACCACTTTAAAGTAAACTATTTTTCTAATCTGCTTAGTAGGAAGATGTGACTTTTCCTTTCTGGAAGGAAATTTTCAAGCACTGAGAACTGGGGAGCTGAAGGAACTTTAAGACTAGGTTGTGCAATCATACTGTGCTCTGCATAAAGGTGATCCACTTGCTTCAGCTTGGGAATGGTAGTGGGAAACTGGGTTAAAAAGTCTTCAGTACTGGAGTTTAAGGAAATACATGACACAGCAGTTGTGTCATCTTTCAAAGAAATGGCTGGTCCACATCCACATCCACATCCATACCCATACCCATACCCATATCCATATCCATATCCATATCCATATCCATATCCATATCCATATCCATATCCATATCCATATCCATATCCATATCCATATCCATATCCATTGCTTGGACTGGCAATGAGATTCTGTAGAGTGGGCATTGAAATGGATATGGCAACTTGGTATTGCTTAATTCTGGTTAACAAAAATCTATGGGCTGGGCTATGTCCCAACTCCATGTGTATTTATGTATCCACGTGCCTATTTCCCTTCAAAATATGAATGTTTCTTTGTCTCGAAAAGCTGATGCTGTGTAATTTGATACTAGACAGAGAAAATTCTAGATGGATGGTGAATATTTCTAGCATTATCAGCTCATTTTTATATGTGCTACATACAGAAGTAGTTTTTTTAAACACAGAATTTCAGATTATCCTACTGTTTCCTTCTGACCTTAAAAATATGTAAATCCATCTGACGGAATTGATATTCTTCAGGAAAAAAGGCATCTAAGCAACATCTATTCCACAGTCTTGTCTATCAACTGACTGTTCCTTCCTAAATACAGAAGTTCAGGGTGTCACTGCAGTAGATGATATCCACATATGAGCTCTATTATAAAAACTAGGAAACTCTTACTGAAATTTAAAGTGGATATTTTAGCAAAACAACATATTCATGAGTGAGAATATTTCTGGCAACATAACCTATGGACTGCAAATCTGCAGAGTTGTCATTGTATCCTTGGAGATCACTAATCAAGGTTGGCAGAAAGGGCTAGAGTATAAAGAATACACTTCCTCAGAGTCCCTTAGCTAGAATGTAAACAGAATTTTTTTGTGTTCTAACCTTCCTCTCATCTTGAGGTGACAGGAGGACAGTTATTACCTATAGAACACATTCTGTGAGTTTGGTTTGTTAGTGCTTTCTCTTTTCTGGGATTCTATCAATGACACATAATGTCTCCAGTGGCCCAGGCAACTCTTTTAATCATTATTATATTCCAGAATATATGCACCATGTGCATAAAATGTCAACAATTATTTAAGCACAATATCCTGCACTGTACAAAGAAAACACTGACAACACGCAGAAGATGAGCAAATCACCACACTTTCTTTGAAATATTGTATTAAATAATCTTACAATGCCTTATTTCTATTCAAAGTCACACTGGTTGCCTCAGGGCATAATTGGTTGGTTCATTCTTCAGTGTCGGCAGTTATTTTTCAAAATCATAAAACTGACTTTATCTCTGTAGTCTCAGTAATGTGCAGGTACTGAGGGGATTATGTTTTGTGAGTGTTCTCACATTAATGCTGTAGACACTGAAATTTTCAGTAAATCAGGGAATGTCTTGTTTGTTCTGGGGAGATCATAGTTGGAAGGAAGTTTGTACTGTGACAGTTTTCACATCTCTTGGAAAACCAGAGGATATTTCTGTGAACTCATTAAATACATATTAGTGTCTTTGATAATTGTATCTGATTATTTGCATTTGAAGTGAAGCAAATATTTGCATTATTACTGTTAACTACACATGGCTGCTTGAGACCACTAACTGAACAGAGAAAGGAAATAAAACCATGAAGTTCAAGCTGATGTAATTTTTTCTTCAAAGAGAAATGGTAACTATTTGACATATTTGCACCTATCTATATATAGAATTTAAGGCTGTTACCATGGACAACATGTCCTGTCAGAGGCTGCTATTAAAAGGCACATTTTTTCAGACCTCTTCATGATACATATTCACCTGCTTTGATTCTTTCATAATTATCTTACAATTTTTAAGTTATCAATGCATTTGCATTTCACATTTATTTTATAAATATAGATTTGAGTTAAAGATAGGACAATTTTATCAGACATATTTAAATAAATCTAAAATTTTGAATCCATTTTAAATCAAACAAAAAGTCTGCTGTATTATTTTTTAAAGTTACTCACTGCTTTTACTGAACAAAGGTTTGTGACTGTTCTTCCAAAATTATTTCTCCAACATCTTTCAAAGCGCGGCAAGTATTGCTGTTAAACAAAGGATCCCTGTAGTGTGGACAGCAGTTATCTCCATGTAATTCGAAACACATACCTTTTTAGTTCACTAAAACAATTAAACCAGGGTAAATATTGGGGACAAATGCACATTAATGTGCATTTAATGAGAAAAAATTAATTTTGACTGCACTGCTGCTTCTCATGCTTCTTACATAGCTATATCTTGAGATTTTAAATCCTTTGTGTTGCAGATCATTGTAGTAAATGACACTTTCATCTCCCAAGACACCCCTTGATCTCTCATTTCAATCATCTCAGAACCCTGAAATGAAGCTTATCAAGACAAATTAATGAATGAGCTTTCTGTTGGTTAAAATGCTTCATTAATTATGTCTATATAATAGCTGAACTGTGGTTTGATGGAGAAATTCTAAAATGTAGTTTAGGAACCTTGTAGGAAAAGCAAACCTAAGTAGAACCCTCATGGACTTTGGGAGGGAGGCCAGAGGAACTTAGGGAAAAAGGTGTATTTTTCACCACTGTAATGCAATGCAAGCACACACACCCTGAAAGCTGGTGCTAATGGTAGTGACAGAAACCACAGCTTTCTCAGCCTGTCTTGGTACCTTTGCACTGGGAATTGATAGTAGGCAACACTAGAGGAATACTCCTGATATTCCTAATAGCATCTGTAGGCTCTTTTGCTATTTACAAGAATGAAGACATTTTATGAGAATGAATGATTTCCTGAAGAAAATGTCCTCAGCTTGACTTTGAACAAAAATCTAAATCTTTAAATGACCACGAACAGATAATCAGAAAACGTGTGTGAATTTATTAAACACACATATTAGTTTTCACAACTGAATGCTCAGGAGTCAAAACGGGACAATTTTAAAATCATATTTCTGAATCAGAGATTTCAGAACAGGACTTTTCTCACAAACTGGTTTTACTTTATGAATACTTACAGTGTTATCCAAAAACTCTAAATATTTTTTGTTATGGAAGGAGACCCTTAAAAACAGTCTCTTCAACACGGAAAGCTATAGACCAATGTAAGTCATAACAAGAAGGAATACGCCCTCGTAAGGTCTGCCAGATGTTGGCCAGAGCAGACTGCATCTCATTAAGTTTAGTGTATGGTTCCTGAAGTAATTATTTAGCAAAGTAAAAATCTGTGGTCCCTACGAATGATGCAAAGGCAACATAATTGTAAGAGATTTGACACTACTGTAGTAAATACACCTTGATGAATATTTTTAACAATGTGGATTTGAAGAGTCATGATACAAGTGATGATACAAAAATTGAAATTTTGTTTGTGCCTTCTGCATAGAGTCTTTGCCTTCCGAGAGTCTCTGTTGTCTTTGTATCAAAATGAGTGCTTATTATTTTAAATCACATATATACCAATAAATAAATTTCAGGTTAATTGTTTTGGTGCCACCTGATTTGTCCCACAAAATACAAACTACACTCCCAGTTGAACTAGCTGGGCTTTGTGAATCAAATTGTTACAAGTGGGTTGTGATGGGTTGTGACTGAGGAAGTCACAGCATCACAGCTACCAACACTCAACGCTCCTTGATGACATTAACTTTGATTCCTGGCAGAGCAAGTTAATCTCCCTGTAAGGGAGAGTGTCTTGCGCAGTTAGCTGGTAATGTATCTATAAGCCATGAAAATAGTGTATCAAGATCTCAATACCATTGGTAAGCATTATGGATGAGGAAATAACTCTTGCAAGACATGTCAGGAAGTGATTTGCTCTCAGTAATGTAGAGAGATTACAGTGTACAAAGAAATAATGTGCTTTGAAACTTCAGTGCAAAAGATAATTTTTCTTGAGGGAAAGATGTTCATATCCTTGGGAGTTAAATTCAATTTGGCACCAGGCAGAGAAGTTGGGAGGGAAAATCAGTGCAAGCTATACAGAAATGCAGAGTTTATTTTTGCCCTGTAAAAGGGTTTTACATGTTATGATAAAAACTTTTGGTGTGCATGATTGGGTGTGACAAGGGAGTCAAAAAGGGTACAAGCATTCTAGCTAAGCTGTATGTATGCAAGGTGGCTGCGCAACCTGATGCACCTGAGAGTTGAAGAAGCCATCAGCATCCTTGAGATAAATTCCACAAAATGTCCTAGTAGGAAACCCAGATCTTGTCTGCCTATCTGTCCACTCAAGATCGAATGGTGTGTGCTCATGATGGGAGTCTTGATGTTACTTTGAAACTGTTGCTGGTGCACGTGTTTAATCCCACTGCAGAAGTTTAATACTGGAGTGTCAAAGACTTACAGCACAGCACAATGTGAAAGTTGCTCTGAGAACTTCGTTTGGAAAGGATTGCTTCTGGGTTCTCTTGCTGTATTTCGGATTGGTTGCCAAATAGTGCTACTAGAGCTGCATGAATTTTCATGTTGTCTCCATTTCTCAGGGAGCCTTAAATCTACTTGCAGCTTACTCTGTATCAAAATATCAACATGGCACAGAGCTTTCACAGGTATCCATGAAAGAGCACAGTCATTAATGATCTTGAACCATTGTAAAGCAGGTTATTCATCAACAGTAGTGAGTGCTGTTTCTTTGAGCATGATAATAATGGAATGCATACGCTAAATCTCACCTGAAGATAGGGTGATTATTATGAGAAAATTATCATTGCTTAATTTCAAGTAGGAAATCAAAAAGAAACAATAATGGGCAGAGTCTGGACACAGATTACATAGGAGATTGCATCTGATGCACTGCAGATCAGGACCAGATAAAGATGGGGGATATATTTTATCCAAATTTTTATTTCCTGCCATGGGAGACAGATATAGCTTTAATGACCTATTTTGCAAATCTGATTTCTTTCTTCTTAAATTCTTCTGAAATTTCCTTAAAAATTCCCAGCTACATTCCAAAAGTAGTTCATTATTTATTGGATCATTCATGATGTTTGGATTATTTTTCTTTTCAGACAAACTCAGAAAGATTGCAAAGCTTACTGCTAATAAATTAAAGGAATCTACATAAACAGTTTAGCTATTCACATATCAGACTAGTAGAAAGTTACAACTGTTGTGGTGACATGGAAACCAAGAAGGAAAATGGCAGACCAAAGAAGTAGGATACTGAACACATCACAAAATCGCAGAATGTGAAAGAAAGGAAAATCAGGAAAACTCTTTGGCTTCTAATGGAAGGCTGCAGGAACTGGCTGGCTGTAGAAAGGCTGAGATAATGATAAAAGCAGATGTACAACAAGGTTTTAAACTGTTAAGATCTGTTATAGTGTTAATCAGTTCAGTCTAAAAATGTACCTGAATAGGACCCTTCTATATAGGACCCCTCTTCCAGCTGCAAACAAAAAATAAAAAGCAGACTTCAAAATATGTACAAAGCTCACTTATGTGTGTATAAATTTTACCATTCATCCCTAATAATCAATTATTGCTGCAAACTGTATTTTGAAAGACTAATACATTTTGACAATTTATTGGGACCACCGGGTTATTAAAATCTGGCCCATAATCTCCCCTCTTGGTCGAACTTGGTGCAGAGATACTTTCAACACTATATATGTTCCTAATTGTTTGCTATTAGACAGGTCCTAGAAATAGGAGCAGTTTAAAGTTTTGAGTTAAGACTAATAATCTCATATTTATGAGCTATTCACAAGAGTTTATCCCAACAGTTATATGGAAGAGTATAATTCATACAATGCAAGCAGCCCTCAAAAATGGTCAGATCTTTAGTTCTTGAAAGGGCTTTTGTTTTTGTCTTTAAATTGAAAAAGAAAATACAGAAAAAAACCTCTTGGGTGAAATTGAATTACAAGTGATGTGTAGCCAAGTGCAATATATCTTCTGAGATTAAAATTTCTACATCTCTGCACAGGACAGGTACTCAGTGCCATGTTTAAAGTGCAGATTATTAAGTCTTACATTAGGCATTCAATTTGGCATCCAATTTGAACTCAGCACAACTTCTGCAATTAACTATAATGAACTGGATTTGGATCTTAGTTTTGTTGGTATAAGCAAAATCAAATATGAATTCTATTCTTTATCTATGTTAAACGTTCTCCTTGGATGGAGCTGAAGCTGGAAGTGCAATAGTCTGGAAACCTCCTAACATTCAGTTCAATGCACCTTGGTTGTCTAAGTTTCTTATTATCATGGCTGGCTTTTGGAAAGGGATATTGTCTTCTGGGTCCCCCCTCTGCATTTTTGCCAGAGGAGAATATTATCATTTCTGATGGGGAAAACAAGGGAAAAGAAGGAAAGTGACTCACCCAGAATCTGACTGCAACCTCTGCAGTGTTTAAAGCTTTAAGAATGGGATTCCTTAGAGTGGTGCAGGAGGTACACCAGTGCTTCTCCACAAGCCCTGTGAGCAGGCTGGGTACAAACCAACTGTGTCACCTGAGGCACAGGTCCTGAAGGGTTGTCCCAAGAACCAACCAGCCAACAACACAAGCATGCTGCTCTGCAGACATGCTCTGTCCCTGCTGCTGAGGAAAGCTTGCTGCAGCTTGTGGAGCTGCCAGGAGAACCCTGGCAGTGGGAGCACCTGCTCTTGCTGAGCTGCTTCTTACAGCTCCTCTTGCAGCCTGTCGGACAACTGAGCTGTTTGACATGGTCAGACACCGATACTTCAGAAATGGAGGCAGGATGGGACATCTCCTGCTCAGTTTTCTGTGCACTCTCTCAGGTCGGATTAGTTTTAGTCTGATCCTGCTGTAGTTAAAGCAATTTCCTCTGGCTGCTGGATAGTCCTCACACAGATGCCTTGAAGCTAAAGTGCAGTATGGTTCAATCAAGTCACAAACATATTTCAGTCTGGGTTGCATATGAACTGGGGGCAAGACCAGTGTGACCACATAGGAATGTTAAAATGGTCCCTCTCTAATTCAGAATAATTTTTGAGAAATAAAGCACACACAGAGGGGCAACAATGTGCAAGTAAGAGCTTCAGCAAATTATTTCCAAATTAAGACTGTAGTTACAAAATTAAGAATACAAATAAAAAAGATGTTATTCTCCCCAAACTCTCATACTAAGTGTTCTTTTATAGTGCTTTATTACTTAGGAATGAAATAAAAAGATGATTAGTTTACAAAAGTGTTAGGATCAGCAGTGACATTACGATTAGTAATTACAAACTGTCTTTGCTTGTTGACTGTCCTGACATCATCAGTTGTGTTTAAATAGATAAGAATTAGCAATCCCACACTAAACAGAACAGTAAATAGCAGGATTGTCTTCTGAGATTTAGCACCAAGTCACAGACTGTTAATGGGAGAACGGAAGCTGTGAGAGGGAGTGAGTCCTGTTCCAACTTCTAATTAATCCGATATATTAATCCTCAAAGAGAGAGCAACAAAACAAGGCTCTTGTTTTTGTGGAAGGTGCTTTTCTAACAGCAGAAGAGAAAATAATAATAATAATTAGCCAGTTGATTTGGAAGGCTTTATGTGGAAAGTACAGAGTGTTATGTGCAAATATGTTGCCAAATGGAGAGCGAGCTTTATTTATTGGAGTGTTTGGAGCAACAAACTGGAGACTTTGCATATTAGATTGCAATTTGCATATTTACCTAATGCTTTTCCTTTTTTTCTACTGCTTACCCTCCCTTCCCTCACAAACAAAGCTACAGTAGAGCAGCCACATTTCTCAGGGCCAGTTTCATTTGCTGACATCAATGGATTTGCACCACAGATGAATGTGGCTATTTGTGCCTCATCCTAGTAATCATGGCAGCTGTTAGGCCTGACCGTGAACTCAAGAATCTCATCATCTGTCACTGTGTTTGTCTTCCCTACAGTGTTTTTGTCAAAATAGTTTTACTGGGAGAGGGACACTGTGGCATGCTCAGCAGGGCTCAGCCTTCTGCTCAAATCCAAAACAAAGGTACAATCTTTCTCTTATATTTTCTTGATAGTGTGCCCTATTATACCAGACAGGAAAGGCAAGAAGCTGAGAAGACAAAATATCCTCACCAGAAAGAAGGTAGCTTCAAAACACAATCTCAGATTTGTTTGAGGAAGGAAATTTTGTGGCTTCATTAAGACAATGAATGAAGGTTTTTTGCCGGACACAAGGTGAATGTGTATGTGTACGTGTGTATCTGTCTGTTGTCTGTGCATGTCTATGCACATTGTTGCTTCCATATGTTTAGTTTATTTTCTTTGTGATGCTGATTTCAATTTTCCCCCATACTCTTCCTAGAATTTGTTCTGTACTGCCTCACCTAGGACTATCAATTAAGAAGAAATGTCAAGGGATAACCTGTTAAAAATGCTGTATATTGTGGCTTATGCAATGCAAGCACACAGAAATGAACAGAAGAAGAAAGGCGCTAAAGCTCTGTCTCTTCCCCAGATTCGCAGTGATCTCATAGCCCATCCTGGGTCCAGTAACAGGATTTTAAAGACATACAACATATTCGTAAGGATTACACACTCAAAAATTTTTAATTGCAACAAACACCTCGCTTCTACATGTTCATAATTTTATTTTTCCTGACTGCTCTGATGCAATTCAACTAGAAATATAATCCAAAGAGGGATATTTTAACCTAACATCTGGAGAAATTTGGCAGTGCAATAGAAAATTTGCTTGTATGGACAAGGAGAACATGCTTGATCAGAAGAATGTAATTTGGAGCCTTTAATGCATCTACTCTGTTGAAACAGTGGATGATGAGCGAGTCAAATGTTACAAATACCATTGTTTTCTAACCCCACTAAAAGTCTGCTTCTTAGTGAGTTTTTATGTGGGACTGATTGAACAGGTTTTTTTCTGAATGCAATTCTTTCAAGTCCATATTTTACCATATTTTTTTGCTACTAAGCACAAAAATATATATTTTTGCTAAAATGTAGGTGCTCTATCTGAAGTTACTGAGGAAGTAACTGCTTAAATCTTGTATCTTCTGTGGTCTTAATAGAAGCCTTAAGTTGTCCGGAAATAAGTTCCAGCTCCTCATTTCTATCAGAAATTATTGAACTCTTGCCTTTTTGAAAACGGGACTATACAAACCTACCCAAGGCAGCCAGTGCAGGCAGACATCAGACCCTGGCTGTGAGTATGTGGAGCTGTGCCATCATTAAGTTTGACCACACAAACTCGTGCCACAAAGAACTCCCAAATGAAATGAGAAAACAATCTTTAAAGAAACAGAATGTGGACTTTACACTCAGTTTTAGGCATGAAAGACATATTTTTCTTCCATTTTGCCTTCTTTGTAGTCTATTCAGATTTGCTTGTGGTGTCTTGCAGGCAAAAAAACAGGACAGCACAGGTCCTCTGCATATCAAATTTATACCACCACATTCCAGACAAGATAATCTTCTGTTGTGAAGCAGTTTTTATGCTATACTGATTCATGAACAGAGTTAAAGAAAGGGCTGCATCAGTGGACATGCCTGGATTTGCAACACACATTTTACCTCCTTGTGTTTTATAACACCATCACACATAATTGAGACCTTTATAAATTCTTCTACAAACAGGCTTCTTGCAGCACTAGAAAAGCAAACACTACAAGATACCCAGAATGTGCATGATAAAAGCTTGAGATCTATCTCCTAGTATAGAACAGTCCATCTCATTATATGAATACATTTTAAATGTGCATGGACCCAGCATTCAAAATGTTATCTATCTGAAAACCTTCAACAGCTGTCACCATCTTTCACTTCACGGAGAGCCACATCCACCCATAGAAAGTAGATGTCAAACATAATAAAAACTTGCAAAGATCAACAAAACTAAAAAATAAGAAATAAAGAAAAGGGAAAACATTGTAGTTATTGTTTTTTTTTCAAATAATGTATTGTAATTAATTTCTTTTTTTTTGAAGACTGTTCAGATCAGTGCATGGGTATTCTGTGGATTCTGTATATCTGGTTAAATGCTAGTCTTCATTTTATTCAGCCCTTAAAATTTCAGGGTTTGAGGGTGAACAGGTGGGATAAGACCAGCTAGTATCATAGCAGCTATTCTCTTATGAAGTTAGTGAATTACATAATTTAAAAATGTGAATTAAAACATTTATAAATGGCAGATTTAAGCTGTAGCTCATAGGATGATTATCTGTATGTAACTTATAATAGTCATACTTATGAATAGGGTTAGGAATGGGGAATGCTGCTGCAGTTTCCCCTTTCCTCCATGAGTGCTGTTTTCCCCTAGCACTCTGATGTGTGTGTCTGACTGCACACTGGTCAGACTGCCAGTCAGAATGTGTGTTTAGAATGTGTGTAGGGAGCTAGGAGGACAGAAATCTATTACCTCTATATTAGGCCGTGTGGCACTCATTTTCTTGATTCTGCCAATATTAGAAACACTTTCCACTGGAGCTTAAAGGAAAAACTTCCATCTCTTCCAGTCCTCCAGGTCCTGGCCCAGAAACTTGAATAAAGCATTTATTGTGAACCCTTCCCACTCCTTTGCTGTTTCCAGCCTCACTTTTCTTATAAATGTCTTCTGTCAGACATATAAATCTTCTCCCAGCTTATTTGGGCAGTTCCTTCGAGGCTCACTATAGAAAGAAACAACTCAGTCATTCCATCAGCTCTTCTGAGCCTCCCTTTTGTGTTACTTGCAGCCTTCCAGTTTATCTGAGGGCTGCAAAGCAAGAACTGAGCTGAAGCTGAGAAAGGATGTTACTTTTCTGTTGAAATTTTAGAAGCTGAACATCATTGAGTATGTGTTCTAATCATTTAACTGGAATACATGGAATGTCTCATGAGCTGAGATGGTTTTTAAAGCAGAACTGTGCACCTGCCCCTAATTCCTTTTTCCTTTTCTTGTTTTATTTTTTTAAGAAAATAACAAGGAGCAATGAAATTGGGTTGGTCAGGTGAAGAAGGATTTCTAGGAATTTCATTTTTTCATGACTTGAGATTTGAACTGTACAAGGAAATCCAAAATAAACAACCTGAGTTCAGAAACAACTCTCTTTGCTTTTTAAGCAAATATGGCAAAAAAC
>VYXF01012154.1:0-21486 GCA_013397295.1 Polioptila caerulea | reverse complement strand
TAAGCAAATATGGCAAAAAACGGGGGGGGGGAGGGGTGGGAATCACCTGTGTAATATATAAATTAATTTCATTGTCATCTACTGCTTTCTTTTTTTTCTAGAAGCAGATTTTAGAGCCTTTCTGCAATGGAGAAAAAAATTTTTTCTTCAATCCAAATTCTTAGTTATAGCTCAATGCTAATGGCATGGTTTGGTGAGTTCATTTAAAAATAGACTAAAGGAAGTATGGAGTTTGCAAACATTTATGAGAGTGGTACTCAGAAGAGTATCCATACATGAAGGAGGATTTGGCTCCTTTTTGGTTTTGTCTTATATGAATATATATATATATATGATTATAATATCATAATGATGTAATGATAGTGAAATTCTCTGGGGAGAAGGCTGCAAAAGAGGGAAAAAAAAAAAAAAAAAGAAAATTCTTTTCCTTCTTTATGTCATTATAGGTGGGCTAGAAGAATGTATTCTCCAGAGAGGCATATTTGAGGTGTTTCACAGTGCAACTAACCCACATTCAACCAGACTGATGCCAAAAGGCACCATTCTCTTATCTCTTTTCTCCCCAGGCGTGTACTACTGCCTCCTCCCTTGAGACAGACCTGGAGATCATGTGGTTGGAGGGTGACCTTAAAAGCTCATTGATCTCCTGAGTAAATGAGTAATTTCTTATGGCAGACTCATTCGCTGTTAGATTAATTATCTGACCCCATTTATACAATGGCAGTTTGACTGCCAGAGCCAACGGAAAAAGAAAAAGTAAGGAGCTTGAGTGGGACCACACCTTCTGAGATCTATAATTAGATCAGACTATAAATAGACCCATTATATCTAGTGTGAAATTTCGGACGAAAGGGAACTGCAGGGAAGGACTGGTAATTTACAGGATAATTCCCCAGGGCTTTGTCTGGGCTGGTGGAGCTGGTGCTGCTTCTCATCCCACAGTTTCAGCTACCTGTGCTACCTTGGCAGCTGAGGGTGGAAGCAAAGGGAAAGAAACACCAGGCAATTTTGGGATCAAGAGGCAAGGGAGGTGCATGCTGTTGACTTCTGAGGAAGAAAAGGAGGGTGTAAATGCAAAGGACAGATCGATAGGCTTAAACCACATCTATTTTATCTATGTTTCATTGTGTTTGGAAAGGATTTCTGTTCATACCAAACAGTGGAGAAAATTTGTGTCTATAATATGGTACAGATTTCTGAGTAGAATAATTATGCTCACTGGAGTTGAGGTAAAAGCTCACCCTAAAGCAAGGCAAAGAAGTGTGTATGTGTGTGTAGCTATAGGGAAAAAATTACAAAATACTCTAGTTTTCCTTGAAAAGCAACAAAGTCTTTAAATGTTTCTTGCATCCCAGAGAATTATTATAGCTATAATGCTGGGGACCATTGCTAGAACTGTTGGTGAAATATGGGCTGGCTAGAAGGAGTTTAAAGCAACGAAACCAGCTTAGAGCACAAGACTGGAGGCAGCTTGTACTGAGTCCTGTGATGTTTGACAGTCACACAATGTGAATGAAGCAGGCTAGGCAAAAGCCTTACTATAGAACAGGTTTGTGAAATAGCCAGAATCAACACCTAAGATGATTTCTTAATAATTTCACTCCATTTCCCTGTGTTTTGTGTGTTTTTCTTCTTCTAAGAAAATATTGCTTGAGTCAAATCAGTCATGTTTGTAAGTGAGGAAAATTATTCTGGGGAGCATCACAAAGTTTAGCTTAATTTCCCAACTTTTGGGCTGGAAAAGAATCGATGGTTAAGAAGCATCCCCTGCTGCTACCAGCTAAGTCCTGGAAAACAAATGTTGCAGAAGTAAATCTGAATTGATGTATTATGTCTGCTTCTATGTTTCAAATTAATTCTATTGGTACTTCAACAAATTAAAAAAAAAAAAAAAAAGAAAAGAAAAGAAAAAAAAAAGAATAGCTTGACTCTGTTAACTATAACATGTTCCTGGGCACATCTAATCAGCCTATAACTTAATGCAATAGTGATATACTTTGGATCAATGCAGCCTGGTGAGTTTTCAAGAAATTTTAATATTTTAGTAGAAGTATGAGTTTAATAGAAATGTTTCTATTAAAAGGAGATAAAAAAAAAAACAGAGACTTCATACCACTGGTATATGTGTCTGCCAGCTCATTCTGTTGAATTTCCTGTGATTTATAATCATATTTTATACTGTGGTAATTGAGAAGAAAAGAAGTGTAATATTCTTCTTCGACACCTTCTTGTAGCCATTTTATTTTATTAAATTAATTCCTTACTACAGTGTAAAGAGAATAACCAGACAGTTGTTCAAATATTGTTCTCTTTTTTAAAATAATGTATCAGCTTTAGCATCTACTTGGGATTAAAATGGGAAGATATCAGAAAAAAGAAACAACGAACAAAACAAACAAAGAAATAAACACCCACCGCCAAAAAAAAAACAAACATAAATGCCTCATCTACTTTTATCTATCCCACCCACTCTTGGGCTGATTTTGCTCTCTCTGTGGAATAGGCCTAGGTGGAGATTCATGTCTTTTATCTACAAATGTTTTTGCGATGTTATTTTCTAAACCTTGTCAATGTGGAGCTAAAAAGCGGTCCCGAGCACTCTGTTTCCACTAGTACTTGTTTGATGGAGTCACAGTTGGCTTCACGTTCGTAGGGTACTTTTAAGGAAAAATAAAGGGCAGTTTAGACAAGCCCAAGGGTCTCATTATGCAAATGCCATGTGCTCATTAACCTTTCACACAGCTGAAAACATTTGTTACCTGGTTACCTATTACCCTTTTTCCTTCCTCCCTGTCCCAAAACTTGCAACCACTCTGAGACTTCTCATCAAAGATTTAATTTCAGGGAACTGCTGCCATTGGCCCTCTGATCATTAAGTTTTTATTACCTTCAGAATATATAGCATGATACATTTCCTGGTAGACTGCTAAGCAATGCTTTCAATAATTAAAAATCCATAAATAATTAAACCACAACATTATATTTGTCAACATAAATGAAAAAACTATGTCCTGTGAGCAGCATTCTGAACAGATACAAGCTGAAAACATGCACTGATCTCTCCAATAGCTGTATTTAGGAATAAATCTTCCTCTCTTGAAACAGATTTATATTCATTTATCCAAATAATAGGGAATGCAGTGATTCTCAGAAGATATCACTGTCATCAATAAAAATTAATTTGTATTTGTGTTACAACTGAAAGCAAAGAAACTCATGTGAGACTAAGGCCCCACAGGGATTGGCACTTTGTGAATAAAACATCAGAGGATGGGCAACTTTTCTTAAAGAGTTTGAATACAGGATAAATAACATCCATGAAGTTTTGCAGCAGTCGCAGAGTTGGATGGCATTGAGCAAATCATGACCTTTAAAAATAAACTCACATGAAATTTGTAATTTTGGGAATTCATGTAATATATTTTTGACATCTTTCTCTGTGTTGATCAGCCCACTGAGAGAGAGATTAAATAACATCTAATGAAAATAAAATTAAATCGTAGCAATAACATCTGGCTATAATTAAGATATTTCTCTTATTTAAGAAACTTTTTTTTCTTTTTGGTCTTCATTTTATGTGCATTCTGACTTTAGGCTTTTATTTCCTATGAGAGCCGAAGTGATTTTTTGATTGTTTAGTAAAAGGCAGTAGTATGTCATTGCTCTGAAATTCTGCATTCTCTATCACATCTCTAATGCCTTTCACTTATCCTAAATTAGAAATGCAAACATTTTTTCTGCACTGACTTTATGAAAGGTATAAAAAAGACTAAAATCTTCCTGTTGATAAGATTTTGCTTAGGGGTTGATTTGCACCTCAAAAGTAAATATTATATAGAGATAATACTATATTATATTATTTATATATTATAACTTGTCTTGATGAAGGACACTGTGAGCATCCTTGGAAGAAAATGTTCCAGTCAAATGGTGCATTGTGTTGAACATCACCAAACATCCACAGGTGGACTAGGAGTTTGCGGGTTTCATGTTCATAATGTCCTGAAGGCTTTACTTCAGTTAACTTAATGGTCAGGGCTCCCAAAACATAAGGATTTAAATGAGTTGTTTGATGCCACACACCACAGTCAGCAGTTAGGAGAGGTGATAATGTAGAAATTACTAATTTCTCCACTTTTCAGGATGAGATAATGCTACTTTGCAACTGAATGCCCCATGTCAGCTCTCTGCATGAAAGAATGAATATAAACAAATTCTCGAGCATTTGCTTTTGCTAGTAGTAACAAAGAAGTAAGTTACATTTGGGAAGTGCTAGTCTTTTCCTTATTATCAGCTCTCAGTCAGAACTTCAATTATGCTCATTTGTCACTGAAAAAATGCTACTGGAAGGAATAATTCACAATAGATAATGCATTTGTTGAATTTTTTCAGTTGCCCTACTTCTAGGCTTTAAAAAAAGTAGTTTTAAAAGAAGTTTCAAATGAAGCTTCCTGACTTAAAAACACTTAACTTGAAGTGCATGAGCAATCTCTATGACTTCAATAGGACTACTCAGATGTTTATGAAACGCACATATAAGTGTTACGAGTTAACTGGAGATGTCTTTTGAACTTCAAATGCCAAAATAATAATTTTCCACCAGCATTTGAGTTTAAAATTTGCTTTCAAAGCATATTGCATCTAGCAAAGTTTAAATGCACAAATTATCACAGATATCAAATACTCAAAACCTTGTGCATTTTTTAATACAAAACTGAGGTTCATTTGGGAATAAATTAATATTTATTGAAATACTGTTCCCCCCAGATTTCCAATACAAATCTCCTTAGAACTATTACTGTAGAATTGGCAAGAAATGTAATGTGTGGATACAGGAACAAACGATGGTCAAATCCTTTTCTTAATATCTGGCACAGGGCCACCTTTCAAGGGTCATATTGTTTTCTGTTTGCCACCTCCATTAGGTTGATTTTCCTCTCAAGTTCATGTATGGTAGTCAGTAAGAGTCTAATGAAAATCCATGAACAGTGAAGTATTATGGAGTAAACAAGGAAAAGAGCCCATTGTTTTAATTATGATTATGAAATAAAACTTTATACTTCTCCTTTCAGTGTTTCACCAGATGACCTGGAAGATTATTATCTTTTAATTTTAATTGCCCAATCTAATTTCCTCCCCACTTCAGTAAATTAAACCAGGTGGCAATTTGACCTGCACTATCTCTTAACGTATTTCCAGTCAAAAATATACTGCTGCAGATGTAGAAATACTCCATGAGCCACATTCCTGCCTACTTTGTGAAGAGGAATAGAAACCAGACAAAACAGCAGTGGTTCCTCTGATTCCATTTAAATCACACACTGTGTTTTTATGTCTTTAGGGAAAGAGAAAACTTGGTTTCACTTTTTTTAAAGCACAGATAGCGGAGGTCATTATGTTATTTAAAGCTCTAGGAAGACTTTATCCAATCATGCCTAGCTTGATCTGCGGTTTTCAAGCTTTTTCTCATTAGGAGTTGGAGTAATTCCTCATAAACTTTACGGAAGCTTCCCTAAGAACGTAATTTTTTAAAATATGTTGATATGCTTTATGTTCTGAAGCATTAAGTTTTGAGGAAGGGGAGAAAAAAAATTACATGTTTTTGACAGCACACTGTCATGAATGGTTTATGTCACTTAAAGAATTATCATGTAAAGTATTAGCAAAAGAAGGTTTAATAAAAATTTGAAAAAAACACTACAAATTTAGACGGCAAAGTTCCCTCTACTGCTTCCTACATGAGCAAAATACTGTATTGGGTTTGCATGGCCAGATTTTGGTAGTGAGGAGGCTACAGGGGTGACTTGGAAAGTCTGCTGAAAGCTTCTCTTATGTCCGAGAGTGCCAATGCCAGCTGGGTCCAGGATGGATTTGCTGCTGGCCAAGGCCTAGCCAATCAGGAATGATGCTAGTGCCTCTCTAATGACATATTTAAGAAGAAAAAAAAAGTTATTGCACAGATGTAATTGTGACCAGAGACGAAAGGAGTGAGAAAGTGTGAGAGGAACAGGTCTGTAGACACCAAAGTCAGTGGAGAAGGAGAGTGAGGAGGTGCTCCAGGCACCAGAGCTGATTCCCCTGCAGTCAGTGACGCAGACCATGGTGTAGCAGATGTGCCCTTGCAGCCCATGGATGTCCAAGGGAATGCAGAGATCCCCTGTAGCCCAAGGCAGAGATGCACACCAGAGCAGGTGGATGCCTGAAAGGAGGCTGTGAACCTGTGGGAAGCCCATGCTGGAACAGGCTCTTAGTAGGGACAAGCAGTTCCATGAAGAGAGGAGCCCATGCTGGAGCAGGTTTTCTGGTAGGGCTGGTGAGCTGTGGGGGACGCACACTGGAGCAGGCTGTGCCTGAAGGACTGAACCTTGTGGATGAGTGACCCCTGGGGCAACGGTTTTGTGGAAAACTGTTACCTGCGGGATGCATTCACACTGGAGAAGTTTGTGGAGAACTGTCTCCTGTCAGAAGGATCCCACACTGGAGTAGGAGAAAGACTCCTCTCCCTGAGCAGCAGAGAAACAACTTGTGATGTTTCCTATCTACCTATGTCACTGAAGGAGAGGAGGTACAGGTGGGAAGGAGAGAGATGTTGGTGTGTCAGGCAGAAAAAAACCTGGCTCAGGGAGCCTCTTAAAAGGCTTTAAGGGTGTTTTTATTATACTCCGAGTTAGATGCAGAGGAGAAATACCAATGAGATATTTTCAAGAAGTCAAAACAAAAAAACCCCAAACTTTACTGGTAACTTCAGAAAATTAGAGAATGTTGGCAAAAACTTAGAGCACCATTTAATCAACATGAAACACTTCACAAAACTTTCTCAGACCATTCAACTTCTCAAACTACAAAACTGTCCAATTTTAGGTTATTCACAACTCCAAGAAGGAGGAATTAGAGGAAGAAAGACAAAAAGAAAGACAGAAAAGATAGAGATCAGAACAATTATAGCTACCAATCCTTGTTCCAATGTTTTTCAGCTGATAAAAATCCAAAGAGGTGGTAGGGTCAAGATCTCCTTGCCTTATGCCCTGGGTCAAACACTGTTTCCTGGGTCATTTCCCTAGGTGGGGCTTCTGCTCATTTGGCCATGCTGGGGCTAGAGTGGGGCTCCAGGGGTGAGTGTGGAGCATCGCCTTCAGTATATCAGGACTGGTGCCCACCGTGGGGCAGGGATACAGGCCCAGAGGGACAAGGTGTGTGGAGCAGGGCATTGCCTCATCAGAGCAAAGTCCAAACTTCCCCCTTTCCCCACATACATGCCAAAAATGTTTTTAGCCAGCAATCCTTCCAGTCTATCATAGGGGGGGGGAAATGTTTTTTAAGATTTGCTTTACTTCTCATTATCCTGCTCTGATTTTGTTACTTATAAAATCAATTAATATCCCCAATATGAGTCTGTTTTGCCCATGACGGTGTTTGGTGACTGATCTCTCCTAAACTTTATCTTAATCCATGAATCCATCATTATATTTTCTCTCTCCTGTCCAATCGCAGACAGAAGTGAATAGAGTGGCTTTGGTGAGAGCCTGGCCTCCAGCCAGGGTCAACCCACGACAAACATACAAAGGAAAATCAAATATAATCAGTTTAGAATTATTTACAGGAGGTCAGAATGAAAACAGTAAGGATGGAAAAGGGTTGAAAGGGATAAGGGAGACCCTTCTGTTGGATTGCAAGGTGCAGTGAACCCCTTTGTCAAACAGGCTCAGAGTTGACAATTTATGTCTAAAGGATTTGCCAACTTTTAATCAATCAACTAATTTAACATTTTTAACATGATTCAATAGAATTTACTACAATTAAAATGGTGACAATTATAAATCTGACATGGCAATATTTATGCTACATTTGCCATGGGCCATTCAAACCAATTCACACACACTGGCACACAGACAAAAAGAAACATACACAAAGGTAAGGTTGGGAAAAATTCCCCTCAAGTGTCAGTGAAATGCTCATGTGGACTGCCTTGGTATTCAGCATGGGTGAGGGAGGAGCCTTGAGGAGCAGGGGTATCAGGCCAGGCCTTGTCATCTTCTGGTGATGGTCCTTTGAGTATCACAAACTTGAGAGCTTGTGAATTCTGAGAGGAGTCCTACTAAGAGGAAGGTGTTGGTATATCCCTCTGTGTTCCAGGAGAGCTCAAAGGGCCTCACTTAGGACTGTTTGCAGAACCACAAGATGTTTGACTTTAGTCACCTGTAAAATTTTCATCCTCAGATTGGTTATTGGAGTTGTCAAAACACATGCATCAGCCCACATTATTTTGAGAAGATGCAACATTCTTGTTATTCTGCACATAAAGAAGGAAAGAATGAAATTTTCTAGCAGATGTTTGACTTCAAAATACGTGAAAAACTTGTATGGTGCAGAGATGCTGAATAACCCAGGTATTTGGGCCAGTTGTCTCAATCAGCACTCCCAAGACTTATCCAAGTCTGTTATACCCTAATGCGTTATAGTTGTAAGCTTGTCCACATTCTCTGTGCTGTAACCTCTCCAATTTACAGCCTGGACTTTGTCAGTCTGGCAAAATGACTGAAATGACAGCAATACAAACTGATTAGGAATACTCATTCAGGAAGAATTTTGCTTCCTTCTGTTGCATCAGCTTATAAAGTAGCTTTAACAGCTGGGGCTACACAAGGTACATTGGCAGACTGGGATACATTAGTCTAAACTCTGGAATATTTATTTCCAACATCTGGGAAGTGATATGATTGTGCTGCAGGCAGCTAAGTTATGCTGTCAACACATTTAACTGTATTTGAGCTTACTGGTAGAAGTCATCGGGAATCCAAGACAGGGATTTCCTGTGTTGTTTCAGAAGAGAAAGTGAGCCATGAACAGCCACTGTTGAATTCAACAGAAAGCACAAATAGAAAGGCAAGCTTTTAAAATGTAAGTGCCCCTAAATACTTGGGAAAAATATAATTTAAACCCCATTTTCTGTAGTTGTAGTTTTAGTTACTGAACTCTAGCTTTTGTAATAATGTGATACATCTGCCTTTGCCTTCCCTCTTCCACACTCCTTGTTACTGGGTCACAGATAATTCACATTTTGGATGTAAAGATTTTCACAGACACTCTCTTTTGTCAAAATTGTGGGTGAATTAGGTGAACTTTTCTTCAGTTAAAGTTCTTAGAAATAGATTGTGAAAAGCATCTGCCTTTTTGTGTCAGTTCTATGAAATAATAAGCCTTGAAAGTTTGCTCTTTTTAGGAGAGTAACTCTGAAAAGCCATGATTTTTAGGAAGAAACACACTGACAGGCTTTTAGGTCTAGCACTGAGGGTTCTTTTCTCTATGAAGAGTGGCAATAAATGCTTTTAAAATTGAAAAAGAGATTAACCTGGATTCTGGGTGCACCAAAAGCATCAAGGAAACCTTGATAGTTTATTTTTTGGACACAAAATAAGGAAACTCGCTAGGTCCTTTATAATGTCCTCCTAAATATATATTTTGGACATTATGATCATCTAGACATACCAGTTTTCCTCATGCTTTGAAATTAAACAAGAAAAACTTTCGTTTGTTTACATAAAACAAACCAATTCTGTGTATTACATGAGACCCTCAAGTCTACTTTGTATTATATGTAATTTTATGCTTGTGCTCCTTGCTAAACTAAACTGGAATAATTCTACTAGTCTGGGGATAATGATAGATTTGCATCAATTTGCTTCATCTGAGGACTAAGCTCCTGCAGTCATTCACCATACATTTTGGGGTAGATTAGCTTCAGACACACAAAAAACACTACAGCCAGCCTATTCCTTCCTTTCCCATACATTGTCCAGAAGAGGATTATATTACCCCTGAAACTCTTTATTTTGAAAAGAAATTAAAGGCTGGCATAGCAGTAGAACTTCAAATAGCTATTGACATTTTGCCCTTATTTATGATGGTAGTAACTTCAAGTTTTGAGGCAAGCTGCTGTGTTAGCAATAATTCAGACCTATCCCCTCTGAGGAGCTCTGGATGTGATTTTGTTTTTTTTTATTTTAATTTTTATTTACCTCAGAACAATAAGTGAAGTGGCAAAACAAGAAGAGATTTGTGAAAGAATTCATTGCAAAATGTCTGATCTATTCCTTTGTTGAAGTTCCATAGCCTTGTGAGAACAAATCTTGGCTGGAAGATTTTTACATGATAGGTGAATGGATTATGTAAAAGAGATAAGTGAACATTCCCATGTCTGTACCAAAATGGGTGTTGAATCTCATTTCCAAGTTTCAATACTTACACTCGAATGAGGATCTGACAGTGGTGGAAATCACTGTTTTGTTAAATTTTGGAGGAAATAGCATGTAAAACAACCTCTTGTGTAAACATTTGACAGAAAGTCCAAATAACAGGTATGGAACTAGATGTCAAACTCTGCTAAGTCTCTATTGCAGTCTTTATAGTCACTCTGATTTAGATTAGCAGAGCATCTGCCTCATGGCTTTGTTACAATGTAATAAACAATATTTGTCATTTTCCTACAGAAGATTTTTTCCTTTAGGATCATTTATATCCTTATAGACATATTTGGCCATCATTTTAAATAACAAAAACCTGAGGATCTCACTATTGTTAACTCTTTCTATCTTCACCAGACAAGAAAATTTTGAATTATACACAACAGCCAGATTCTTATCTCATCTGTGCCACGGGAGTTATCTGGTATCATCTGGTATCAATAGCACTGTAGTAGTTTAGAACTTCCTTAGCTTTCAGAGCCCTCTAGAGTCCAGCTGGCATGGAAACCCTATTCTAAATTCCTTCAAAGATACCAGGTTAAATTTTATCCATGCTATGGCTCATTTATATTTTTAGATTTAAAATGCCAGTATCTTCTCATAGGATGACACTGAGAGGTTCTACAGTGGAGCCAGAAGAAAACTTCTAGGTTTTGTGACTTCAATGTAAATCATGACATAAATATGTCTACACTTCATAGTAAATAAGTCAGGTGAGCTAGTTGACTTTAAAGTAAATACACAGGAAGCATCAGACCAAGCAGAGAAGCTATATTCATAAGTCACCCAGACTGATGGCATTCACCCGGGAGCTTTTAGGGTACTCAGATGTGAAATTACAGAACTGCTGACCAAAGCATGCAAACTTCTTCTAACACTCTCCATGATGGAGGTCTGGCTGACAGCCAGCAGCACTCTTGTAGCCACAAAGTTTTAGAGGGTACCCTGAAAACTGCAGGCTGGCTAAGCTGACCACTCCTGCTGAGATGGGAGAGTCTGTAATGAGAGTGCTCTTGTTCCAGAAGTGAACTAAGTCTTTTGGGCAAAGAGGCAGCAGGGTTTATGAAAAGGGCAGTCTGGGCTCACGGATAAGTTAGAGTTTTGTGGAAGCGTCAGCAGCATGTATATAGGAGTAATCCTCTGCATTGTGCATTGGAGTTTTAAAAAAGCTTCTGGCAAGTTTCCATGCTATAGGTTCTGGAGGAGCTATAAGAGGGATTTTTGTGTGAAATGCTAGATGTACATGTGCACACGGAGAACGTGCCCAAGTCAAGGGATGCTTCAAACATGCGAATTGGATTCAGCTTCATACAGCATTTTCCAGCTTACGTCTGCAGAACCATAAATTAGCTTTCACGATAATGTAGGCATATTTCATCTCTCATTAGTCAGACTTCCTAAAAATCACCTGCTAAAAATAAACTGGACATGTTATTAACACCATTACAGGATCCTGACTGCATCATCCATCTTTTATGAGCCTCTAAGAGCCTGTACCATCTCTCTCTGTACCACTTCTTTTCCCTTCCCGGGTATGACACAGCTGTATGACCGAACACCAGTCTGACATGAAAACAGCAAAGCTGGGAAAAAGAGCTGTGATAAGACCTCTCTGGCAGCTACCCTTGTAAGTGAGGAGCTGCATCTGCCTCCCTTGGTGTGACTCTCAGCTACCCACTTCCCTGGCAGAGCAGGCTGCTCACGCTGCTCAGTGGCAAACCAACCTTGCCTTCACCAGTTACCGCATTTGCCTACTGTGTGTGGAGGGGAAATTTGTGACTGCCATCAATAGAAATGTGCTCTCTTTGTTCTTGCAGGTCTTTACAGAGCCACATTTTAAAGTAGATCACCATTAACTTTGTTTTCTCCATATTTTAGTTATCAGGTTAAAAGAAATGCACTTAAAAGTCTGTAGGCTGTATGATTTTTTTTGGAATAAGACAGAGTGAAACCCTGCAGCTAGAGATTCCAGCTTTGTCTATGCTTTGAAGTGGAGGAAGTATCCAGATGGGGATATGTGTAGTTGTGCATCCTTAGGGCTCTTTTCTCCCATTGATGTTCATCTGAATAGCCACTAGCTACATCTCCTCAGTTCCCATTCACAGTGAGATATGTCTTATGCTCCTGAAACTTCAATATATGGACAGATTGCTCCTGACCATGTGTCATTATATTGATAATGGAAGGAAAACAAAGATTATATCTAAAATCTAGTAATGCAACAGGCTGACACAAAGTAAAGAACTGCAATTTTCTCTGCATGATTTTGGAGAAAATAAGGAATAAATAGTATTTTTCTTTCACTAGGCTGAGTCTGGTGCTTTTAAGCAGTCTGTCTGGAGGAAATATCAAATTACATTGTCCTGAAAAAGAGCAAGAAGTGTGCAGACCTAAGGTCCCCTTCTGTCAAGCTTTTTTGTTGCCAGTGAATACAGAGAACAATATGAACAAAGAGAGTATCACTTACAGGATGGTGTCAAACTGCATCAAGCAAAATAACCTGAAGGAATACCTTTGTGCTATATTATCACATGTTTCAACATGTCTTACCTTGTGCATATGGAAACAGAGGGTTTATTTTTCCTCTCAGGGAGAGGAAAAACCACCATTCAAAGCCCTTTGTTCTGAAGGTTACTTTATTGGTGAGTATTTGGAAAAGGAGAAACTTTATATAAATACACTATCACTGCAGTTAAAAGAAAGTGCAGAACATACAACATGAAGACAGGAAAGTGGGGTAATTTATTTCTTTAGGATTTTTAAAATTAAATGCACATGCATAGAACCAGATCTGAAACACCAAGAGTCCTACTTTAGAGCAATTCTTTGGAAATCCCCTAGACTTATCGTAACTTCATGGCTCAGATCATAGTATATCTGAGTATGAACATGAGTAGAAAAGAAGGGAAAAAACACATTTCTCCTTCATATTTTGAATCTTAAAAGACCTTGTAGAAAGCAACATTTAAAAAAATACAAAGGAAGAACACCATTTTCAGAAGTTATAGATGCAAGGTGGATTGTAGAGCCCCTTCCTCACACATGTAAACTGCGCAGCAGAACCCTACCCTCAGAGACAGGTGCGGTCATATAGAAATGAATGTTCATCAGGAGCTTCTGGGTGCAGAAAGGAACATGGTCACACTCTGTATACGCTGCTCTGCACCTCAACAGTCAAGGCAGAAGATTGATTAGGGCACCAACGTCTGCATATTTACAACTCGTGGCACGAGGATGCTCAAACATTTTTTGATACAGCTCAAAGATACAGTTCCTTGTACGTATTTGTTACATGAGATATATCTGACTTTCTATCAGTTACATTGTAGTTGTAATAACCATTTCCAGTGACAGATGAATATTGAATTTTTTTCAACATAGAAATAAGCATACCATTTTTAAAGAAATATAACACAAACAAAATCAACTACTTGAAAAAAGTTCGCTTATGTTGCTTTGTCATCATGGTGATGTTACCTACTCTGTCCTCACTTCCATACCCAACCATTTATAAAACTTACTAATTGCATTATTTTTACATTTAGATTATTAGAGCTCTGGGATAAAGAAAGAACTTTGTTGTCTTTCTTGACAGCACTTAGCTCAGTGGGATCTAATGTGGAGTAGAACTGCTGTAGAACAAAGTATAAATAACTGTAAAGGTAAAGGACACCTGCTAACACTTTCATTTCCAAAAACACTTCAAATGTCTTACATAAAAAAAAGAGTAGGGATGCTTACTCCATCATGCTGTAGAGAGAAAAGGAAAGTTGTTATGAACTTCAGATTTCTCCAAATAATTCTTTTGGGCATCAGAGCTTGTAAATTGCAGACATGCAGCCTAATTTCCCCATCTGGTTATATTCTCTAAAGAACACTTTTGTCTGCTTTTACCTTAAAATGTAGTGAATTTAGACCATTTCTTTGCAGCATCTTCTATATCTCAATTGGAGGAAAACTCTCCTGATATTTGGCTGAAATTTTGCCCTTCCTTAATTTAATATTTTCTGTTTCTAAACCCTTGAGTGCCTCCATATAACTCCTCTTGATAGCTGTCATTCCTCTCTAGATGAATTATTAGGTGGCATTGTTTGATCCTCTCTTATGAGGTTTTTTTACCTTTATACCTCTAAAAATCTTCACCATCTTTCTGGAATCGTCTATATTGCTACTCCTTCCATATTAATATTATCTGAAAAAAAACAAATTTCCATGAGTTTTTTTTTTTTTTTTTTCCCCTTTGAAGAACATTGCTGAGGCAGGCAATGAATGATAAATATCATACATTCTTTCTGCTTGTCTTATTGGCATGATATGACTCCCTGGATGAGAATGACAGGTTTTCTAGGGGGAACTGACACAAACACAGGGAAGAAGGCAATGGTAATAAAACCCTACCATTTGGAACCAGTATTTACTTGGTAGTGCAAGTGGGAAAGAAGGACCTCAGACAAGCATTCTGAGCAAGTTAAACAGAAGGCTAATCCAAAGCCCCATGCTCAAGCTGAGTAGATCTTTACCAAGCATAAAGACATTCTCAAATGCTAAAGATATCCATAGATAACGTGATAAATATGTATCAGGTGCCCAACCCCAGTCCCACTAGACATTTATCTCTTGTGTCATCTTCATCTTTACTCTGTGGTTTTACACTTATTTTTAAGAATTAATTGCAAATGTAACTTTTCTCATGCAATTATTACAGGCAGAAAATTCCTACACTGGATCTGTCATAGTCTTCTCATTTGGTAATTCTGTCAGAAAGTAACAGCTACAGTTTGTTTTTGTAAGCTGCACTTATTCCTGATGCCTCTGCTATCTTCCAAATGGCTAGAAACTGATATTCATTCCAGTATTTTAAAAGGGATTGAACCTAGACTTTCTTGACAGTAATTACTACGATCTTTCTCTTTTTGAAGGCTGACACCACATTTCTTTTCCATTATCTACCAGTGCTTCTATCCCAGTTCCATTTATGAGAGCAGCAGGAAGAACAGAATTATAAAGACTGAGATTTAAGTGACAAATTCCTGCTGCAGGAGAGCTGCCAAAGCCGTGCTGGGGAGAAAGGTAAGTTCATCTGCTGTACTATGAAAGGATCTCTCTTATGCACATGACAGAAGAGATGGATTTAAAATGTTGTGTGTGCACACTGAGTCTTTTAATTTGACTCTTAATGACCAGCCACAGTCAACTTCCTTGTCAGCTTCTCTGCAGAGCTCAGGTATAGTTTCTCAGAGACACAAAACTAAGTGGTATGATGCAACAGAAGTACCACAAGTCATTCAATGCTTTATCCAGTCGTCCCAGACTGCAGGATAATCACAGTATTTCTTTTCAGTTTCTGTTTAATAGGAAATACCATGCCTTTTCTCTGGAGTGCTTCTGCTGGCAGGCCTGTTTTAACTTATAGTTTTGTTGAAGCAGCTCTCTGCTTCTTCTCTCTGCTGTCGTAGCTTCATTTCTGCCCTCTTTTCCTCCAGAACAGAGTGATGGTTTTCCACCATTGGACATCATATCCTCCTGCTGTTCCACGTCAGTTGGTGATCTACATTTTGGGCTCTTCAGATCAGCAAATTTCTGTACTTCATGAACTATCCAGATCTCCACTCTTGTTTTTAGTCTTTAATCAAATAGCTCACCCTTGCCTCCAGCTGCAGCCCTAAAACATAATTTCTTTCAATGCTTCTAATGTCACGCCACAGAGAAGAGTAGCTTCAAGTACATGATAAGTGAGGAAGAATACCTCCTTTGGGATGCCTGTGTCCAATTACTGTATCTTTACTCCATTATTTCAGCAGCAACAGCTGCTGGTTTGTTTGTTTGTTTCTTATTTTTTACTTTTAAAAAATGGACAAATGGTCCCTAATCTCCAATTCTCATTCTTTGGTCTCTGGTTGTTGGCTTGTGAGCTGTAGCCTTGGTTAGACTTATTTTCTTAATTAGTCTCATCACTGAAAATTGTGATCAAAGATCTTCCTCACCTATTCAGCTGGCAGAGTCCTGTGCAATTTGTAACACACACCTGACTGACCAGCAAAAAACCTACTCTAGCAAAATCTCTGGCACTCAGAGAGAGAAAGAAACTTACCAATCACAGACAAAGGTTTAATTTTTTTTCCAGAAAACATAAGCAAATTCTAACTTCACCTTTTTTATTGTATTTGTTGACCTTCCTGTACATAAACTGTCTGCCCATTAGTTTCACGGGTTGCAGTTTCATTGGTTGCAGTTACCTGAACTATCCTTATAAATATATACCTCTTTAATATAAATATAAATAAGTCACTAATGATGACAAGATGGTTTCTGCTTCATCTGTGCAACAGAACTCATCCTCACCCTGCTTCCATGGATACTGATGCAAAACCCATTTCTGGATTTGAGGAACATTACTGTGAATCAAAATTATTTGCAAGTGCAGCCTGTTTTAGTGCCTACTCAAAGAAATGAGATTATTTCTTTGGCATTCAATGGGCATTAAATTAGACCTTTACTGAATGGTGGAACATTCTTACAATTCAAAACAACTTAACTTAGTGAGAAACACTGTTTTTCAAGTGTAAACTCTCAACAGTTTTCCCTAGAGGAGAATCTAGGATATATAAGGCATTTGTTTGTTGTTTTGTTTCTTAGTCAACACTGATAAATTCATAAAGAATTCTAGACTCCTCTAGGGAGAATGGATTCAAATTAAAAAAAGGAAAAGTTACATGGACTTGTGTGTATTCAAAAATTATATTAATTTTAGACAGGTAATAGATATTCTTAAACTTCAGAATACTTGGGGAAAAAAGGACAACTAATATGTATTTGAGAGCAACTGATTAAAACCAGCTGCAATTACAGGGATCCATCCACTCATGTAAAGGATGGAGGATACAGCAAGAAGCAGCCTTATATCATTGACATTCCATCAACTACTCACAGCTTAATAGTATGGAAAAAAATATATGGGACTGAAGAAAAAGTGGAGATAAAAAGAGCAGAAGTGTGGGAGGAAAATGAAGAACAGAGTATGTTTTCTACCTATTCTTTGTGCCAGATGGGTCATTTATGGCTTTAAAGTAAAGATTCAAAACATTTAGGGATAAATTCATCTCTGTTTTTAGCTATCCAGAGACAAATGGAGTTGAAGCAGATACAGTTTTCCTTCAGACTCCTAGGAATTAAAATTCAGATCCCAGCAGGAATGGCTAAGGCTTCCATAACCTTGAAGAAGATAAACAAACTCCTTGGCAGTTTACTGCTCTTGAACCTTTCCGTTCGTGGCCTGAATTCATTCTGGGCACCACTAGCATTCAGAACGTAGCAGAGGAGCCACCTGATAGAAAGTCTGGAGAGAGGATGACAACCACTGAAGGTAATAACTTCAGTGGTAATAAGCACTTCATTCCCAGGCAAACCCAAGTGGCATCTTTGAGAGACAAGGGCTTGATTAGGGCAGCTCATAGGGCAGGATTGCACTGGTTTGGAGTGTTTTCTCCTGTGGGATCATTGCCAAAGCTAAAAGACCAGCCTTAATCAGGTGTTGCAGAAAAATGTATATCCTTGCTGCTCCTGTGGGCATGTTATCCCACACCACAATAAGGATCTAAATCCTACTGGCACCTTTGGAAATGTAGTCCTGCAAGTTCTGACTGAGTAATGACATTCTTATGCCATCTTAAGCAGAAGTTCCTGTCACTGTCCAATCCCTCTTCACTGCTGGTACAGCATTGCAGGCTTGTCTTGGAGGTTATTCTCCTTTGGTCTGGTCTGGCAGTTGAATTCAATCTAATAACATACAGTATATAACCACATCTAAATTTGGACTCAGATTCATGAGGTCCAGGCATATCAGCATTTAGGATGCATTCAGAATGATATTTAATAAGAAATAACCAAGAAAGTGAAGAAGCTGAATGTAGATGTTGAGTTGTATCTGTGGTTCCAACAAAGTTGTGCCCTAAGATAGCTAGAAGTTATATGGGAGAAAATAGAAAAACATCAGTAGACTGTAGCCAATTTACCACTGCTGCCAATCCTCAATTACAGCTCATTCTGAATTAAACTGGCAGTGATATATGGCATAGTAAATTTACTTGTTATGACTCTAGGACTAAGACAGTTTGGAAAGAGTTGCCTAAAGAAAAATCTCACTTGTATTTTAACTACTATTTTAAGAAATAAGTTCACTTGATGAAGGATTTTACTATAAAGTCTACTTCCTTGACCAAGTAACTTCCAGTTCAAAATCTTCTTGTAGGTGAATGCAACACACTCCATCAGTACCTGGCAAACATTTGCAGAGTACATTTAGATATATCAATTATGAAAAAAGTGAGATTTTAGCTGTTACAGAATTTTAGAACAATCTAGATTTCCTTTCTCCATGTTAGATTAGCAAACAATGTTGACTCAAATTGCTCATTTTTTATAATTTAAATATCTTTGAATTTCTTCAGAACCACTACTCCAATCTCCTTTTTCCTCCTCTGCTGAAATATAAACTATACTTAATCTTCCAACTTGTCTTCTCTTAAGTTACACCTCCTGTTTCCTTCCTCTTGTAAAATGAATCTCACTTAAGGATTTATTGCAAATATGGCATTGAAATAGCCTGATTTCTCCCTGCTTCTTTTGGTTTTTTTGGAGGGGGCAGGGGGAAGATGGTATGGGCTAGACTGGAACAAATTATGATAAATATGTCGCCCTTGCTTTCTGGGATTAGATTTCATTTTCCCTTCCAGCATACTTGTGAACTTCCCTAAAAGAATACTTGCATTTTCTTTCTTGTTTTGTGCATTCTTGCTAACTGCTGGCTTTTTGGCAAGTCACTACATTTCCAAGAGTTTAGCAAAGTGTTTACAGGCTTAATCAGATTTTATTTTAAAAACAACTGATAAAACCCCTGCTTTTTGACCCTACACTTTCCTCCTTGTTAATCTGGTTGCAATTCCACTGTACAAACAGGTGAAATGGCAGCGGTGAAAGGTGTAGTGTATTATGGCAGGCAACGTCATGGGAATGAGTGCTGAAGGCAAGAGAACATACAACTGATTTTACTACCAGGGAACCATGGCATGGAAGAGGATCTCTATAATTCAAAAGAGTTATTTAGTAATTAATTAGCAAACACCAAAAGTGTTACTAGAGTTTCCTGGTCATCTTCTGGGGAGTGGTGTCCTGAAATATGGTGAGAATTAACAGATAACCACTGCCAAAAGGGAATGTCCTTTACCCCTTTCCCACTCCCACATGTTCCCCATGCTGATGCTCACTTTATCCTCTTTGACAGCCTCTTTAATTCACTAACTCCAGAGGGAACAAAAAGGGAACTGAACATTTTCTGTTACAACGAGTCAAAGTGGCTCACAAAAATTCTAATGAGCTGTAGAAGTGGAAGTGGAACAGCACAGAGTTAGGAAAACAGAAGAAGAATGATAGGAGTATTGGTAAGGGAGGGAAAGGGTTAGGACAGAATCAACCATGGTTTGGTGTCAGCAAATTCAAGATTGGTGTCACTGCCTATGGAAGGAGAATTGTCTTGTGGGGTAGCTATATAAATGGGCTCTATTTTTCTCTTTGAAGTTTGGAGCTCTGCAGTATGATATATGATGGCAGAAACCCAGCAATGGCAAAGTGCTATAATTCTATCAAGTACCTTGTGGAAAAATTTTCTTTAATAAGTTTCACCATAAAAACAAACAGCAGAATTCATCCACAAAATCCAAACAAAAAAGCAGTCACCCGGATCTAGGGCTGACTCATGTTTATACAGAGAACACAGCCAAGGCTTCTGGAGTAGCACAATTCAAATATTAAATAAAAAGATTAGAAGACCTCAGAATGAGGGAGGTAACTGAATTCAGAGGGCTGGACCTCCTCCCAGGCCAAGGGAGTGTGGTACCCTGTTAGGAAGGTGAATGCTCTTCCTTTCCTTCCATCTCTCTGACTTTCCTCCTGAAGAAATTTCAAAAGCATTCATGGCTTGTAAGTGTAATTATGACTGACCCAGTAAGTAAGAGGAGGAATGAATTCAGCTCAGCTTTCAACCTTTTAGTGCCCAATTCCCTTGTACCCATGTTTCTGGACAAAATAAAAGCTTAAAAGCAATCTTGGGCAAGTTTGATGTAGGCTGATTTTTTTTTTGTTTGTTTATTATTTTTTTGTTAGCGTTGGGTTTTTTTGTTCTTTTATTTGTTTTGTTGTTTGTTTTTTTCTTTTGCCATGGGAAATATAAATACAAAGGCAATCTATGTTTTTAAATTAAAATAGATTGATCAAAACTTTCTATTAGATCCAAAAGGGAATTTGAGTATNTCTGGACAAAATAAAAGCTTAAAAACAATCTTAGGCAAGTTTGATGTAGGCTGGTTTTTTTTGTTTGTTTATTATTTTTTTGTTAGCGTTGGGTTTTTTTGTTCTTTTATTTGTTTTGTTGTTTGTTTTTTTCTTTTGCCATGGGAAATATAAATACAAAGGCAATCTATGTTTTTAAATTAAAATAGATTGATCAAAACTTTCTATTGGATCCAAAAGGGAATTTGAGTATGCACTAGATTTTTGGATTTAAAGGTAAGTGCCATTTTACATACTTGTAAAGGAAGAAAACACAGAGAAATTCCAAATGCAATTGCTTAGATATTAGTTTCTTATTTTAGAAAAAAATTGTTACAAACCCCATACACTAATATTTCACACATAGGATACATTTTCTCACTGGAGAGTTTTTTCTAGAAACCATGCAAATTCTAAAAAAGACAATCACGTTTTTAAAATTATTTTAGTCAAGGTGCCCAGTTTGAAACCACAAGAGTATAGTCAGGTTATTTAATAACTAATCAAGTTTTTGCAGTTCTGGAAAGTAACACTAACTGTAGGGTATGTGATTATTCCTTAAATAACTGAATCCCTGCATTAGTGATTATTTTCTGCTTGTATATGTTATAATATAAAAGAATCACAATCATTCTATCATAGCTATGGTTATGTGATAACCATATGGATCCATTCATATGGAATGACTGAACTGGTAACTCACTGGATATTTTGACACCTTGTCTCACTGATTTGCTTCCAATATTCTGGTAATCTTCTGAGTGGAGAGAAAAGTTAAATGGCCTTGCTCCTCTCCTTGGCTTCGGAATAAAAATGGACCTGAACCAGTAGTAAGTTTGTCTGTGTTACTGTTGCATTGAAATATGACACTTGCCTGTCCAAATTTTTCTGAGGAGGATGAACTTAAAAAAACTAGAAAGAG
>VYXF01012153.1:113597-203740 GCA_013397295.1 Polioptila caerulea | reverse complement strand
GTTGGTGTACAGGCATTTCAGAGCGTACCTGCATTGTAGCTGCGTGTTTCCCTGGAGGAAGGGGTGCAGGAGGATCCACCAAAGCCTTAGACAACCTTGAGGTGATTTTCCTTCTGGATCTCACCTTGGTAGTCAGGTAAGGAACATTTGTTGTCGCTGTGGTCAGCCTGGCCTATTCCCCAGCTGGGTGTGATGTAGTTGTCTCAAAATTGCCACTTTGGACCTCACACCCTGAGTCCTTCAGTTTAAAGCCTGCTCACTGAGTTGGCCAGTCTTTGCCAAAGGTCCCTTCGCCTCTTTCAGACAGATGGATCCCTTGGAGGACTATAAATAAGGATTATTTTTTATATTGACTACTTTCGGTGGGAGATGTGTTCATATATGGAAGGAGAAAATCTAACAGCAGGGCCTCAACTTAGGAAGAGAGAAGTGTTCTACCAGAATTAGCATCCTGGAAGGATCATGGCAATGAAAAGCTGCAGCAAAAGTAGATTTTGTGTATTAATGTTGATGGAATAAGCATTGTTGTGTGCTACAATTCCAGGCTGTCAGGTGGCGTGCAAACAACAATCATAGAAAAACTGCATAAAACCAATCTTTAGATGTCTCATTCTTACTTATAACCCAGTAATAATTAGTGTAAAAATCTAAAATTGACACCTCTCTTCTTCTAGATAACTAAAATATATAGCAGAAAGCTGGGAATTTCTCAGTAAAGGCAGTTGTATGTTTTGTAGTAGTTGCACATATATACATAGAAGACCTCTGGACTTCTAGTCACATCTCAAAATCACTGAATGCTTTTAAGTCTCCTTCTGTGTTTCTTGCTGCTTCCTGTCATCTCCTGGTTGACCTGGTACATTTCTTGCAGGGAGGTAAAAACATCAGCATTCTTAAACAAAGCTGAATATTAAACAATGCATGAAATGAGCATCTGTATTAATTGGAAGATGCTGTAAGGCAGCTGCTGATCTTTTTGCCACTTACTCAGATGGCTCTCAAACTTGGAATATTAAACTGGAATTAGCCCTTGTTTTTACTCATGATTAAGCAACCAAATACTTAGTAGTTATAATAAGATTTGTAATTAAGTGACCATGGTGAATGTTTCATTTGAAGCTCAATTACACACGAGTAAGGGCAAGTGCAATAGCTGCTTATGTTTGATAGCTTTTTATGCAGGGAGATCAAGAGGGTTTGTGGTGCTAATTATTTGATCCTCTTGATGGGAGTCAGTAAATAGCCCAGTTGAAGACCTTGGAATTGGATAGGTTTAATAGTTGGATGGCAAGGGAATGTTCTGTCCTGCCTGTTTGCTTCCTGAGAAACTTAACAACTCTGAAATTGTGCTTATTTTGTCCTTTAGTACCATGTTATTGTTCGGGTTGTTTAGTGAGTATTAACTTCCAAAATACTTCTCTTAGTGAGAAACTGCTTTAATGAATGTCTGAAAACTAAGGTTTTTGTCTGTGCTCTCCTCTGACATCTCTGCTTTTGTGAGGGTTTTGAAGGACTAAAACATAGACTCCTAGACCATGAAAGATTACTTTAGGACCTTACTGTCTGGCAAGAATTAAAGGCCACTGACTCATAGTAATTCAGCTCTGAAGTGCTTTCTTTTTTTACCTTTTTAGAGGAAGCCATTTACTCTTCATGGCAGCAGACTCCCTTGGGGTTTTTTTGGTTTTTTTTTTTTTCCTTCAGCATTGTCCTTTCTCTCTTACTGCTAACTATAGTGTAAATATTACTCATGTAAGTGGTTGATAGTTTATTGTGTTGGAGGCAACCTCTGATGCTTCCTACTGGGCTAATTTCACTATTTTAAAAAACATAAAATTGCTTCCTTTAAAATAAAGCACATTTTAGGCTCTTTTTCTCTGTGTTTGCATTAGCAGTTTAAGAATAGCAACTCTTTCACCTGTCTTGTTAAACAGGGAAAAAAAGCAAAGAGTGACCCATGGGCCTTTTGTAGGTGCAATGAATGCTCTGCAGTTGGCTGTGTTTTGTATCATAACTCACGAAATTAAATAGTTATTTTGTTTTGAATTGGAGAAATTCTGGCACAGTGGACTGTTGAGTACATTTTATACTGGCAATATTACTCAAGTGCTAGCTTTTTTCTACATAGGAAAAAAGCAAGCAGAGGAAGTGAAACTTGTGTGTTGTTCTGCAAGACAGCCCTGTTCCAGAGTTGTGTGAGCCAACAAATGATGCCTCTGCCTTCAGTGCTGAGGCAGCTGAGTGATTGCAGGTAGCAGTGGCTTTCCCATTGCGAACGGAACTGGAAATACTACAGGGTCCAAAGAGCAATGAACTAATGCAAAATAACTGTTAGTATTAGCAGGGTTAGGGTTTATATCAGTTCATGGAGTGAAAGGAATCATATCCTGGTGCCATCCAGCTTGTGTTACATAATGCTGTCAGTCCTTCTTTGTTAATTAAAGTTAAAACCTTTATCTCCTTCACATAAAGCCTTTACTGAAATGCTGCATCTCACTACGCGTTCATCGGGAGAATCTGGTTTTACAGCGCTGTCTGATGTGGCTGTGGCATCCCTTACTTAAATTAACAACAGCAGAGGACTCTAAGGTGGTTCATTATCAAACTCAGGAAAGTACTGATGGCTTTGCAATAATGCAGCATCTGCACGCAGTGGTTTCTGTCTGGAGAGTTGCTCTTATTGCATGCAAGTAATCAAGTTTTGATTAGCTGAACAAATCATTATCTGTTGTTAAGATGTGTAGCTGTGAAGCAGCATAAAGTTACTTTGCTTGATTGCATCTTAGAGAGGTTCTAAGGCAACAATTTAGTTCAAAGATACTCAAGTTCTGTACAGTTTACTTCCATCTGTACACTGTCAAAAAATGTCAGCTCTTGTATCTGCTACATCCTGTTTGCTCACTTCAGATTACAAAATAGTTGAGAAACATTTTAAAACAGAAGTGTTTGTAAAGTTAGAAGAAGGAAATAGGCTTGTCTACTGGCCACATCGTGTGGGCTGCCCGCTGTGTGCTCTCTTTGCATGTTGCATGCAGTAATTAATGCCCAGTTCTATAACTATAACTAGCTGTGAAATGCTTGAGGTGTAGATAAGCTGGCTCAGCAGTAAGAGTCACAGAATCATGAAATGCTTTGGGTTGGAAAGGATTGTAAAGATCATCTAGTTCCAGTCCTCCTGCCATGTGCAGGGATACTTTTCACTAGACCAGGTTCTCAGAACCCCAACGTGGCCGTGAACACTTCCAGGGATGAGGCATCTGCAGCTTCTCTGAGCAGCCTGTTCCAGTCCCTCACCTCCCTCACAGTAAAGAATTTATTCTTTGTATCCAGTCTAAATCTACTACTCCCTTTCAGCTTAAGTCCTATCACCACATGCCTTTGTAAATAGTCCCTCTCCAGTTTTCTTGTAGATCCCCTTCAGCTACAGAAGAAGATCTACCCTAGAGCCTTCTCTTGGTCAGGCTGAACAACCCCAACTCTCTCAGCCTGGTCTCATAGGAGGGATGCTCCAGGCCTCTGATCCATTCTCTGGACTCTCTCTTAACAGGTCAATGTCCCTCCTGTGCTGAGAACCCCAGAGCTAGATACAGCACTCCAGGGGTCTCGCAAGGACAGAGTAAAGAGGCAGAATTCCCTCCATTGCCCTGCTGGCCACACTGCTTTGGATGCAGTCCAGGATGCATTTGACTTTCTGGGTGCAGATGCACATTGCCGGGTCATGTCCAGTCTCATCCACCAGAATCTCCAAGTCCTTCTTGGCAGGGCTGCTCTCAGTCCATTCACCCTCCAGCCTGTCTTCACACCAGGGTTTTCCTCAACCCAGGTGCAGCACCTTGCACCTGATATTGTTAAACTTATAGTTAATACTGTTAATTATAAAATGCATTTGATGTCTTTGCTGCTCCATCTATGAAAAGAAAAATCACCTGCCCATTGCAGATCAGTTGTAACCCTCTAATCGGGTTCCAAGTCATTGTAGCCGTGAATATCAAAATTGCTTTTATTCAGGAGCATTGTCTATATACAGCATAAGGCTTTACACAGTATATGCCAAATCTGATTTCTTTTCCTCTGCTGTTGTGCTTCTCTGCTGAGAAATAATAAAACGGATTGCACTTTTTTAAAAATAGTAGTTTCACACTTGGGATCCTAAACATAGCAAAATGTTTTTCTGTTACTGCTATAGAACTGTGCCTGCAAACTGTCACATCCTCAGTGGAGTGTACTACTGGTCCTGATGGGAAGTTAGTATTTTTTTAGAGCTTTGAAAGAAGAGGGTGGGAGGATTAGGTTCTGTGTAGCATAAGGAGCGACTTCACGCACTTACACCTACAACAGCCAAAATAGTTTTATTTGAACTTAAGCAAACTCCAGCCTGGAGGGAACATTTGGCAAACTTGTACTGTGGCCAGCAGCTCTCTGCCGCTGTCTTCACCATTTGCTTTATGTTTGAAAGAAATGAGATGAAAAGAATATTTTAGTGAAGAGCAATTTCTTCCCATGGGTAATGGAGTCACAGGAGGCTCCTCATGTTCATGGTAGTTCACTGACACCTCTTTTAAATACCACGGCATTCCCTTTTGTGTAACGTAAATAAAGATTCACATTAATCTTCCAGTCCTGGGTCGCTTCTACCATGAGTAGGTAACAAATGAAGAGTGGAACTGGAGTGAATTGATCCTTTCTGCCGTAGACTCCCAAATTGGTTGAATGGCTGTTTTTTGGGGTGTTTTTAAATAATTGCTATATTGAATCCAGACAGGACCTGTATTTGATTAGCCTTTCTTTTAGTGACAGTTTTGTTAAGTTGCTCTGTGGTTTCTTGCTGTATTTTGCCTCTTTTTGTTCAATGCGTGGTCTCTCTGTTTATTCCTTTCTGGAGACTCAGGTTCACGGGGATTGCCTGTTCCTTTAAAAACAACCAACTTCCTTTCTTCCCTTTACTTTAGCTGGTTGTAATACCTTGGCTAAATAAAGTCAAACAATCTACACGTGCCTGCATCCTTTTTCACTTCTCTTCGGTCATTTCCTGATATCTCTGTAATTCTTGATTACCCTGAGCCTGTTTCAACCAAGTGTAGCAGAGAAGAATATAGACTGCAAAGACACTGCTGTCCTTGAAAGATTATTGAGGCTGAAATCACTGAAATAGCCAAATAGATAGCTGCTGTTAGATAAACATAAAGCTTCTCACATACAGATCTGCCTGAAAACTTGAAATCTGTGCAGTAGAAGACGCAATGATGAGCAAAGGAGAAGAGAACTCCTTTTGTAGTAGTCATGTAATGGGATTTGGAATTGCAGAGGAATGCTGGGATAGTGCAGCACGTGACTTTAATGTGCTATAGGCTGTCATGATCCTGGTATATGTGTCTGTTACTTGTTAGGCTGCCAAAGACCTGAAGAAAATTATAGCCCCTCATGCTTAGGGTATTTCCAGAGATCCTGCAGAATAAGAAAGTAGATTTCTGCTCTGGAAGAAATGATTGTCCTTTCCATAGGAATTTTATGAGCAGTGACCAAAAAACACTTACTTGAAAAACTTGGGAAAACTATGCCAGGGGACAAGAAGGATGTCAAATTGAAAATAAAGCTGAAATTCCTCAGTGGAGTTCTCCAGGGTCAGGGGACGTGACTTGGACTAAGCTTTTACTGGTTTCTCATTTTTCCTGCATTTGTGTACAGCGTATGAAAAACGCATTTTGCGTCTGGAATTGGTACTTGGAAAACTAAGTTCTGTTTGGGAGCAAGACTTGTGTCTAGTAAGTGACTGACTGAGTGACTATTGAATCACCTTGGTGGCTGAAGTGCTCTTTTATATTCCTAGAGTCTCTAATGTAAGGATAAGTTTGAATTTGGATTGGTTTATATATCATGTCTGTTGCAAATGTAAAGAATTGCATTTGGGTTTTGGGTTTTTTGGTTTTTTTTCTTCCCTCCAGTTAAAAAAAGTAAAATCAGTGGACTATAGAAAAGGGAAACCTAGAGATAATTTGAAGGTGTTTAGTTCCTTGTTTTAGGTCCTGTGGTTACTAGTATGTGTTTTTTTGTGAACTGTTATTCTAAAACAGAATTTTCTTGTGCTCTGGCTGCTGTCTCTCTGGAGGTGAAGGAGAAGATAGAAAAATGTCTGGGGATAAAACGTTTAACTAAACATTATATAACTATCGGAGTAATACTTACATTAGATAATAGTCCTGAACGGTTTCTCCCCCTTCTATAGTAGGGTGTCTGTTTGCTTTATACAGAGGAGTTCATTTTCCAGAAACTTGACTTTGTTCCTGGTTATTCCAGCATGGTTTTTTTTCCAGGTGTGGCCAAACATTAAATATTACTAATGGCTTTACTGTGGTAGCTCAAGGGAATGTCCCAGATGTGCTTTCTACCCTTTGGGGCCAGAGCAGCCGAGGATGTTGTGACCTGTGCCTTTTGTACCTGAAATGGGGCTCTGGCAGCGCTCACTGCCACTCCTGGCTGCACCTTCACTCTGCTTGGGAACGTGCAGACACATGACCTGTCCTCTTCAGAGGGCCAGAGGCTCTGCTTTTGGTAACTGTCTTGGTCTGAACGACACGTGTCCTTGGAATGAAGAATGTGAACTTCCTCCTCTGAATTATTGTAATTTTGAAATTAAGGGGCTCTCAGGCAAAGATATAGGAGTAGTAATAGCAGTTCTTTATAAGGAGAACTAAAATAAAACAAATATGCAGTATTACAAAAAAAACCCCACTGAC
This sequence comes from Polioptila caerulea, assembly GCA_013397295.1. Taxonomy (NCBI): domain Eukaryota; kingdom Metazoa; phylum Chordata; class Aves; order Passeriformes; family Certhiidae; genus Polioptila; species Polioptila caerulea. Next base: position 197,006 of record VYXF01012153.1, on the reverse strand, counting down.
AGAGTCAGAATACAACCTGACACCCTGTGGGTCAGGGGGTTGCTGGCAGTCCCATTAAATGGTGGCTGCAGCCCTCCTGCAGTGGCAGATGTGGCTCTGTTGAAGCAGTGATCCTGTAGAAGGGTGCAGCCCTCCACTGAAGGTCTGAAGGAGACAGATGAGCCTGGTGTTTCTCTGAGAATCTGGTGGAAAAGGCTGCTCTGGTGTCCCAAATCTCAGGTTTTTATCCAGGTAGGGATGCTTGGCTCCTCCCCCTGGATGGAGCATTTCCCAATGGGATGATGTAATTTTATTGGTGAGACTCAATGGCCCATTAGCAGAAGATCTCTCCTTGGAGGGAGGATGAGTCTGGAAGAGATAAAAAACTGCTCTCACTGATTTCTTATCAGCTGGCCCAGTGACAGAAGATCACACCACCCCCCAGCCCAGTTCCAACAGATGACGATGGAATACACAATTTTTGGTTACATTTTGCACTGCAACCCATGACAATAACTCACAGTCTGAAATCTGTCAGGAAGAGTAGGCTACAAGAGTAAGAGAATGGTCCATGCTAGAAATGTTAGAAGTAAATAATTTTGAAGCCATAGTTTGTCAAGATTTTCAGAGAGGACAAAGAGCATCATTGAGTATGATTTGTCAGAAAGCTGATAGCCTCTGAATTCAGACCCAAAGTGACTAAAGTAAACCTGCTTGGAGAAATCCAAGTAAATGTTAACAGAGATAAAAGCACAGTTGCTTCCCCCTTTTCTTATTTCTCCTCCTTGAAACTCTTGGAACTTCTTCCTTTTGTCCCTTCTGGAACTGTTCTGTCTCAAAATATATCTCTAAAATAAGTTGTCTGGGAGCAGTTGGGGAATGTTCACTGTATGGTTTCAGAAAGATGTTAGCTTTTATAGGAAGGAAAACGACAACAAAAGCACAACATGTGAAACTTTGGGCACCTCTTTACATGCGTGTGCTATTAGCACTCTCTTCCAGCAGCATTTTGGCTGGCTAGTTAGTGCATTAATACACATTGCTTGCTTTGATGACACTGAATCTGTTGCTGAGGTTGTTTCGCTGCCTTTGTGTAAAGACTGGGAGTATGATGGTGCCTCACACCTTGTGGTTACTGAATTATTTAGCTGAGATCAGTCTGTCTCAGAACTCTAACACAGGAGCTGCTCTTTCAAGTTGTGTGAAGAATTGCAGGGGCTCAGATGTCTCTGCTGATGGTTTTCTATTGCCAGAGATGTGAAGCACAGTGGCTACTTCAGGGTAATTTATCATCTTTTTCTGCAAAGTAACGGCTCACTTTCTTTTCCCCGAGTGCACCTTGGATACTCTTCAGAAAAAGTGGTAGTTGAATATATGAAATTTAGTGATGCATCTTATTTAATACTTCATAATCCTAATTGAAAACTACTAATAAAATTAAAAATATGTAAGAGAGGAACTGCAGGAATTTGATTTTGGAGGACACTAAAGCAAGTGAGAATTACTGTAGTTGTGGTTTGAAGCAATTTATATGCACTCTGTTGAGTGATGGAAGAAGGCTTTGCTATGGCTGTACTTAGTAGTTAATCCTGGTAGAGAGGATTCCTTCCAAATTAATGCTGTTTATCCCTATTAGATATACTTTTTTTTTTTTTTTTGGTCTGTACACTGATAGTCGCTGACCTTGTCCTGGCCTTGTAAAACTGTGCAGGTTGATGTACTGATGTGCCACAGGGCCACGTTGAAAAACCTGCCTCTTGCTGTGATACCCAGTCTGACATATTTTGAAACCTGCGAGTTGTAAGCACATCTTAGATTTGGTAAATCTGATGTAGGAGTAGGAAACATTTGCTTAAGAGGCCAGCAAGCTCTGGATCTGGCTTCTTTCCTGGTGTTCTCCCATCAGTGGCGTTACCACATTGCCCCATGAGCACCTTCCTGCAGTTACCAGCATGCTGCTCCTCCAGAGACTGCCTTTGCTTTCAAGTGGACTGTCTGAAGACTTCAGTGTCCTGTGGTGTGGTCCATCAAGTCATGAGATAATTTGAAAAAGCAAAAATGTAACCATTTGTTTAGTAAAATTGCTGGGGTTTTTTTTGGTTTTTTGTTTTTGTTTTTGTTTTTGTTTTTTTTTTGTTGAGAGTGGTTTTGTTCTAGGCTGATGATACAACAGGACTTAACTGGTGCTTGCCTTGAGCATCATAGTGGAACCCTCTGCATTACTATGGCTGAGGGAAATATTCTCTTGCTATGAAGAGTTGCTGTGCAGTAAAGTAAAAAATGTGTAGTACTTGAGATCATAATGAGATTCTGTAATCACATGTTAAACACATTTTGATACTCTCGTTAGTATTTAATGTTTTATGAATAGCTGTGCAGCAAGAGATGCAGTGGTCCTTTTGCACCCAGTTTTGTATATCATGTTGAATAAAGGCAATGTTATTTGAGTTTGCAACCTGAAAAATACTTTTTACGAGGGCCTCTTGTGTTTCTTAGTCTCGCAAAGAGACTAATTTGCTTGGAAGGCACCTAACATCAGTGCCAACAGTGCTGCATAGAGCACCCTTAACTGCACTGCTGCGACAAGATCTCTAACCATTGAAAATTGTTTCCCTCACGTCTGCCTCCTTCTGTCTCTTCTCTCAGCAAAAGCCAAATCCAAATGTGGTGCCACGTTCTTCCCCTGTGCCAGTGGGATCCACTGCATCATTGGCCGCTTCCGGTGCAACGGCTTCGAGGACTGTCCCGACGGCAGCGATGAGGAGAACTGCAGTAAGTGGGAGCCTGCCTGCAAGTGAGGGCACTGCTGCTTGTTTCAGCTAATTGGTGCTACTTACAAAGGAAACGTTTGGTAGCCTTCAGTTTCTGAGTCAAAAGCTCTCCCTGTCATTTATGACTCCAATGATCCCTGGCTTTTCACTTCCTGAAAATGAGTCTGCCGTTTTTTTTTTAAGGTCCATCTCAGTCTTGCTTTGTATATAATGCCCGTATGATACTTTAGGCCCCTGAAATTAGTTTTAAGCTGCATGTTTGCTTTGAACATGTTCTCTGTACTCAAATGTAACTCAAATTGGACTCAAATTTAAATATAATTTGAATTGTTCCATTTTTATTTGCCTGTTTCTTGTCACTGAAGAATATGATGTATTTGGTCATCAGCACATCTGGGTTTCTCTGTTTATACATCTTCTCAAACAACAAAAAAGCAAAGCATATTTAGTGAAACAGGTTCTTGGAAGGCGAGGCAGGTTCTTGAAGCCGGACATGCCTGCCAATGCGCAGCAGCAGGGCAGTTGTAGCAGAGAGATGATCTGAAGTACTGCTTGTTTTGAGCTAAACCCTCGGTGTGTGGCTGCACAGATACATTTGTATCTGGTCTAACAAGGATATATCATAGCAGTAGGGAAAAGTTATGTTGAGTCCAGCAGCTCTCTTGTTACTATCCAGAGCTGGTAAAAGCATGGGTCTCTAGGTGAAAGCTTGCCTCAAAATACTTGCTCATTCTCCTGTCAGAGGCGTGCAGAGGTTTTGTTTTCAATGACTTTTAAAGGTCAGGAGGAGGACAAGAGACAGCAGCTTTCAAGATAACAAAAGGGGAAATCTTTGGAGTGATCTATCACTGTCTGCTTCATGGAGGACTTGCCTTTCTTGGTGGTAGTTGGTGTGCTTTCCCCCACAGCATGAACCTCTCTTAAGGTGGCATCTGTTGTTGTCCTGGAGAGTCTAATTTGGGCCCTGCAAGGACTATGCAACTGTGGCAGGGAGTCAGCATTTCTGTGGAGAAAGTGAAGCCAGAGAAGCATTGAAGGCTGAGGAAATTACTCTGGGTTATGCTTGAACAAATGTACTAAAAATAACTTTTGATGAAAGTGCTTTGAATATCCTTGAGGTGGTGGACTGACAGGTGGCAGGTCTCAATTGAAAGAGCACCAGCTTATGGAGTTCATTAGGAATGACACAGCTTCTCGTGAGCTTGTAGTGGGTAGCTCCAATGGGGTCTTACAGCTGATGATAACATGTGACTGATCTCCCCGTTTTTGTGTGCCAGTGAGGCACTTGGTGTCTTTTAGCATGTCTAAATGTCTGGTTACTGCTTATGAAGAGGACAACCATGTAGGTTCTCAGGTGACCTCAAAAAACAATGTGGTATGCAAGTGTGCAGCAGTTTCAAACCAAAAGAGTTTTAGCACATTTGTGCTAAACAAGCACTTGGAGAGCTGAAGAAATTGTGCTTGTTCTTTGTCCTGCAGGTTATATACAGGGCAGACTTTAAAGTTTTATTTATTTATTTGTTTTAAAAAAAACTCTTTAAATGTAGCTTTTACTTTAAAGAATAAAAAATGGAAGCCAGTTAGTACTTGGAAACTATAATCCCCTTTGTTATTGTGGCAGAGAAGCAGTGTGAAGTAGGGCATCCTAGCAGCCTTTTTGAGATTTTTCAATTGGAAAGTTGCATTCTGTTTCAGTCACTCACCCCATTAATAAAAACTGTTTGGAGTTCAGAGAAGAGTGCCAAAAAGTATTAAAGGACAGAGATTGATTTATGAGTAAATATTAAAACCAACTAAATTATGCATATTTCAGCCAGGTGATGACTGTGTTGAAGGATATGGTTCTGTATGACCTATATGAAGGGTGCAAACATTGTTCCTTAAAAAGGAGTTGAAATTCAAACAGTGAGAGGCTGAGAGATTTCAACATTGCTGTTGTATCGATTCAAAATAGCAAGGAGAATGGGGAAAAAGAATCAGAGGTAAATAAACCACTGCCTGGCAGTTCTCAGTAACAATTGTTGTCTTGTAATATGAAACTTCAGCTAAACTGAGTCTTCTGTAATGGGAATCAACAGGCAGTGTTTATGGCAGGCAGTTCTACCCTCCATATGTCTTCAGTGTGAGCAAATGTGGAACAGTGATCATGATTGGGCTCTCATGAAAATGAACAGAAGGCTTATCACAACTGTGGGTGGGCTAAATCTCTGCTAATTGTAATGAATCTTGCATAAATTAGAAGTTTCAGCTCTCCCTGGTTAGAGACCCAGGGCTGGTTTGATTGCCAAATTACTCCCACATACCCAGCAAATTGACCAGCTGTTGAGTTGTGACCTGTGGTTGATGCTTATCAGCTATTTAACTGCCTGGGCAAGAGAATTCCTAATGAAAGGTCTCACTTTCTCTTTTTGCAGCAGCAAATCCCTTGCTTTGCTCCACTGCCCGATTCCACTGTAAAAATGGTCTTTGCATTGATAAAAGCTTTGTGTGCGACAGTCAAAATAACTGCCAAGACAACAGCGATGAGGAAAGCTGCGAAAGCCCTCAAGGTAGGCACAGGGGTTTTATTCTCTTCTGCAATATTATACCAACTCGAATTAACACAGAACAGGCTTAGCAAAAAATATGATTCTATTGGCTTGCTCTGTGTTGGGTAGCACTGCAGATAGTGAGAATGAAATGTGTAGAGAGTGTGCACATGCATACATTGCATTCTCAGTGCTCAGAAGAGCGGTGTCTTCTCCAGGTTAGTAAAAACACACTTTTGCAGGAAGTGCTTGTAATCTGTGATCCAGTGCTCACTGAAGTTGCTGGTAATCCATTTAGTACTTCTGTGAGATGGATAGGACCCGGGGGAATTGATAGTAAAACCTGAGTTGGAAGTGAATCTGTCTGTTTACCAGATGGGTAAATCTTGTGTATGCTTAAAGTTTTAGATCTTCATTGCTCAGTTACCTTCTGAAAGACATGTTTAACTGCAGACAGGTCTGCAGTAAAAGCATTTATTCCTACCCTTTCCCTGAAGACAGGGAAGAAAATTTTTATTTGAAAACTGTTGTGTATTGAGTCTTGTGAGAATCTCAAAACACAGTGACATTTTTATTCTTTTTAACCTATCATATAAGTCTGCAGGGAGTGCTTCTCAGTTTTGTTTTCTGTAACTTAATACCACAATGTTTTATAAAACATGAAGTATATATGAATGACTTAAAGTTAACAGTGTGTATTGGGCGTCTGTTGCTAAACATTTTAATGTCTGAGTTACTACCAAGAAACCAGAGTAGAAAAAAATATGGGAGACAATGGATATTTTCAGGGGAGATGTGGTGTGCTTCAGCCTGTAGAAAGCAGGACAGATGAGGAGGGATAAATCAGTGTATGAAGGATGTAATTGGTGAAATTGAAGGAGAATCACTTTACCATCTACCTGCACTGATTAATTAATCCTTTGTAGAAAATCAAATAATCCTGAGCTTAAGATGCTGATAAATATTCTTGACAACTCACAGAGGAAGAGGAAAAATACTCAACAGCAATGCCAGCAAAACAGAGTTTATAGCCGTGGTGTGTGACAGTCTCTTCTACCTCTGCCTAACCTATGAGCTCTTTCCTTGGCTCCACATGTAAAGGCTGGAGGGGTCATCTTGGTAACTCTTCTGTGTGCTGAGCTCCATCTCAGCCTGGGACCGTAGCTGTGCTGGGATCTGAGCCTTGGAGAGGGTCTGGCCTGCCCCCACTCTCTGTTGGGAGCGGGACCAAAGGGCTGCCGAGGGCCTAGCGCGTGCCCAGGGCTGGGCTGTTCTTCACAGAGCTCTAAGGCAGCCTAATCAGATTTATGTGGCTGGGAAGGTTTCTTTTGCTTTCTCTCCTTTTTTGCTTTTTTTTGCTTCTGAAGCTTAAAGCAGCAGTGCTATTCTCCTAGGTTGGGATGACTGCTTCCTCTGCAGATTAATTGGCTGGATTGCCTCCAGGTTGTTTGTTGTCATGACAATCTGCTTTTGGAAGTGACTGTCAGGCTCAAGAGAAGAAAAGAGCTGTATTTCATGAAGCTGTGACTTTTGTCTTCATATTTGATCCTTCTGGAAATATTAGATTAGTAAGAGGGTAAGCAAAGTAATTATTTCTGATTATATTTGTGAAAGAGGCCCAAACAAGGAAGAAGGAACACTCTCCATTAGGACAAGAGCAGCCATGATTGTGGGCTAATTTAAAAAAAACAACAACAAAACATTCCAAGTATGAGGTTGGGAGTAAGGATTTCCCAAAGTGAAATGCTGGTTATGGGGAGCCTGTGTAATTAGCTTTTCCCTTTAGCAGCTCAGGGCCTCCCTGAACTTCCATTTCACCATCTGTAAGTGGACAATGCATGGGTACCTGTCTTTTAAAGCTAGGATTAAAGCAGTGTGATGTGTTCAACTTCCCTGAATCTGAATATAAATGATGATTCCCTCTGGAGTTTACAGCTATGGTATATCTGCCCTGGCTTGCAAACACACCAACTGCTTTGTGTTAATTGGGAGTTAGACACTATTGTGGACAGTCTTTAATTTCTCACAAATCTTTCTACAGCAGATTTAATTACTGTAATTACAGTGTGTTCGTGTTAACACAGTACTCAAGAATCCTGGTCATTAAATAGAACTCAAGTGCTCTGGGTACTTAGGGACAGAGCAAGGCAAATCTATAGGGTGTTATAAAATGAAGATAGAGGGGTTTCTTCCCCACTGGCTATGTTATGTCAAATGTGGTAGCTTTAGTTCAGTGTAATTGAGTGTAATCTGACATATGAGATTGTCCTTGTGTGCTGTTTTTCTATCTGTAAATGTGTTGATTTAGAAGTCACTAAGCTTCTGAACCACTGCATGATAGTGTTGTTATCACCATTTAACAGATGGGAGAGAGAGGGCATAGATCAGTTAAAGGAAATGCTCCCACAGTGCCATCCTGGCTGGTAGGAGTAGAGCTTCAGCTGTGCTTGTCTGCTTCAGGGGCATGTCATTAGACTTAATCAATGTTTGCAAACTGTTTTGAGATACTATGATAACATGGGAAATAGAAGTGTGAATTATTAATTGATACTTTGCTCTCCTTCTGCTCTTGGGTATACTGACAAGCTTTTTAAATTATCACCTCTTCCTGCTCTTCCATGAACTTCAAAGGCTTCCTTTATCCTGCTGTCATTACTGCAGAGCTCCAGTAGCATATCAGTTTGGCTTGTGTCAGATACTCCTCCATGCATAAGGATCCTTTCAGTCAAGAAAGGTCACTCTGCAGACTAGGAAAACAGGAATGTGGCCTCCTACTGAAAAACATATTGACCCAGCTTTGACACAGAACACTTCAAAATGTGCCATCCTGATGAATAACAGCTTTGCTAGCCTGCTGCAATTTGAGATGAACCTGAAGATGTGCATTTATAAAGATTAATTTTAGTCACAAATAAGAGCAGATTCATTTGAGAGGAGGGAGGGCGCCATGATTTAGTTGTGAAAAATGAGAGGAAGATCAGATTTTGGAGGATGTTCGTGCCTTCCTTTCTCCTTACCACTTGTAACTGTGTGTTGTGTATTTTACAAAGGGTTTGTGTGTCATGAGGTAAGTGTCGGATCAAAAAGCGCCAATTTTGCAGCAAGTCAGGGAATTCCTCTCTAATTCCTCACAGAAGTAATCTGTAGCTCTTGTCACTGCCATTATAAACTTCAGAATAATTCTTTTAATCCCACCCCAGCTATACTTTGGTCATCTCAGTTTTCCAGCAGTGAAGTAGCACGGCAAAATCTGGAATGTGATGTATTCATCAAGGTATGTGCTTGAGTCTTGGGATTGGATGGAGGATATAATTGCTTGGATTATTAGGAATTGTTCTTTCTAGGGTGTTACTCCAGGTTTAACACCAGCAGTGATTAGAAATTTCTGCTCCTGTTCTGTGTTTGATTGATCTCAATTCAGAGGAAAACTTCTCTCCCCCACACACTTTTCTCCTATGCCTTTATTTAGCTGCAGTCTTAACCATTCATAGCATCTACTCTGGGTGTACTCCTCTGGCCTGTCTGTTGCTGGGGGAATTTCCTGTTCTGTGACAGGCATCTGCTCAACTGGAAAGGAATTACTCCTTCTCAGTATCTTCCAACAACTGTGTAAATTTGTTCAGCTCTAGGATAGTGTTTAATTTATTCTCTTAATTGCTTTGGGTTGTTTTTTTTTTAATCTTAATATGTCCTTACAGTGCTGCTTTTCCTCCATTTTGTACTTTTAGTTTAGAATACTTCAACACTAACAAAAGCATACTGGGTAGTTTAATTCAAACCCATTTTTCTTTCATGGCCCTTCTTTTCTTTCCATCTAAGTTGCTAAATACCTTTACTAGCTTCAATCCCGTTGCCTAGGAAAGGGAGTTTTATTGCTGCTAGTCTGTATTCACTGTGCTGCTGTAAAGTGAGACCCTTGACTTTAGTAATATTCCTGAAATTCTAGCTCTGCAGTTGTTTGTAAACAGTACCCTTGTGTTATAAACCAAACGTTTTGCAAGTGTTCAGAAGTTAATTCTTGTCCTGTGTGTTTGGTAATTAATGTCCACTGCTGTCCATGTGGATACCTCTTCCTTTTATTTTTTGCATATCTTTTCATTGAATTTGCATTAGGATTTTTATATACTCCGGTATTCTGAAACAGATTTACAGGCATATACAGTTTTAGAAGTCTCTGTTCTTTTCTCTAAGGCATTTATAAATTGCTTATATAAAACATGTCAGCATAGTAAAAAATAAAAAATCTGACCCTGTGTTGAATAGGAGGAAAATAATTAAAAATACTGACTTCTTAAAGTGAACTTTTACATGATAATATGATTCCGTTCTGATCATTTCTGTGGATCAAGTTACAGGCAAAGCTAGAAGTGGGCTGGCTGTAGAGGTAAGCACCAAGGCCATTGCTAATGTTTGCATGATTGAGTTGCAATACAAAGTGGGTTTTAGAAATGACAGCTAAGTGGAACAGATGTACTCTAAATTTCAGTGAAATACCACAAAACCCAATTTATGAAACACAAATGGGTCCCAGAACATCGCACTCTGTATGGAGCTTGTAACCAGCCCTTTGCACGTGGCAAATTGAAATTCTGAAATTCCCAAATGCTGTGGTATCACTTAGACATCCCAAGGCTTTGTAGTTTGATCCTGTACGTATAAAGGATTTTATTGAGTCTCTCTGACTCATTATTGTCTCAGTCTGTAAACTGAAGCTCAACTTGCAATTATTGTGCATAATCTTAGCCTGGATTCAGCCTGCAGCAGGAATTTAATACTCAGAGGCAGGCTGAATAGAAACAGAAACATAAGGAAGGATACAAATAAAATGTCACTGAATGTTTTATTAAATGAAGCTTTTGCCTGACCACATTTAGCTCTCTAATATCCTTCTTTGGTAATACTTGCTAGATGGAAATCGTTTTGTTAGCTGTGAATTTTTTTTTTCCTGTGTTCCTCCATTCCCTGAATCCACACTTCCTCTTCTTTCCCTTTTTTCTCCTCAAAAGATAATTTCTTTGAGAGGATTCTTGTCAAGAATAAAATGGATCCATCTGCATGGGGACTAACAGGTACGGTGAGCTGCAGAGGCAGGTGTTCTTGTAGTTGGTACTGCCCTTTTGGGTGACTGGTGGGTTCATCTCTGTGTTAATTTCGACAGCACGTGGACTCTGTGCTGCCTCCCAGGGCAGTCTATCATTTGTAAAATGGATTATGATATTGATCACTTGATAAGAACAGCAGATAATAACCCAGGCATTACTGTAGATGGGCCCAGACTCATTCAGAAACATGGTATCTCTGAGTGGGATCAAGAGAGGAACTCTTACTTCACTGTGCATGGAGGCTTTGGAATTGAAGCAGTTTAAAATAGATATGGGGATCTCACAGAGAGATCCAGACAGCTGGTACAAGTGGTTTTGAGTTGCTATGTCTCTCAGCTCCCTGAGCTTGTGAGTATGACAAGGTTTTGTTGCAGAACAGGCAAATGTAACTGAGGAATAGCCTCCTTGTAGACCAGTGTGTTGCTTCTACAGGCCTGTCATTTTGGCAAATAAAAAAGACATGCTGCCAAAATGTTATGCTGCCCCTGTTTGGAGCACAGATGTTCTATTAAGAGCAACTGTAATGTGGCAATAGACAAGCAATGACTTCAAGTCTTCAAATGGACAGCAAACTTACTTTAAAAGGTGTTTCTAGATCTGGGAGGTGTCCAGACTCTTTACCTAATCTTCTGCTCAGCTCACCTTTGATGATTTCAATCTCAAAAACTACCAGCAGATTATGACTTGACTACTGTAAAAATCAGTTTTATGATCTAGGTCAAATCTTGGATGGGATTCCCAGTGTCTCTGGGAGTCACCACATTTTCCAACAGATTTATCAGGGATAATAGGGAAGAAAAACAGGATCTGGCAACAATCATCTTGACCTGAAAGCAATTCCTTGAAGGTAGTAAGGACAGAGAAATACCATTGTGCCTCCAGCTTGTGTTAAGTATGTTCTGTAGACAGATGTACTTCAGAATGCCTTCCCTCAAGGCACAGCTTACTCCCATCATGGAAGTGCTGGTCTCACTGGCGTGCCTCTTTGGACTTTCATTGTAATGCCACGACCTTTAGTTTTGGTTGGTTGGTTGGTTGTTTTTTTTATTGCTGGAACTGAAATTGCAGTTCTCAGGCTACTTAAAAAAACAGGAGGTGCAGGGATACTTTTCTTTCATCAAATGGCTGATGAGAAGAGCTGGGAACTGAGCCTGAAAAGGCATGAGGTCTTCTCACCTGTGCAGAGATGAAATGTGAGCTCTGAATGCTTGTGTCCAGATATTCTTGCCTTCACTTTGTGGCATTTATGTCTAATTAAAAGTTCCAGAAAGAGGTGATGACATGGATATCCAATTTCATTGCCTGTGCTTCAAAACTTCAAAAACCGATTATAAAATGTTACACTTGAGGAAGACAAGTATGAAATAAAAGACATTCTTTTTCCCCATTGATCTTGAGGCTCATTAAATTATCTCTTGAGCTCTCATTAGTAAAAATAAATGAATTCCTGTGAAATACATTATCCACGAGTTTATAACATCATGTTGGTGTTTAAAATACACTGTATGTATTGGCATGTCATGCCATGCCCTGGCTGCTGAATTGCATTAACTTTTCATGAATGTCATTTGTAATTGTGCAAAAGGCTCCTGTTGCTGGACCCAAGTCCTGGTGCCAGACCCAAGTCTTTTTGCTGTCTCTGTGAGGAATCCAAATAAAAGGCACAAATGTTAATCTTTGGCTTGCAGTGAAATGAAATCAGTTCCAGGTAAGGTGAAATACACCAAGTGCACTTTCTACAGTTACTGTAGAAAATTATTATAGCATTTGTATTTAAAATGAAGCCTTCTGTTAGTGCAGTTTCAGTACAGGGACAACCTGTTTTTTGTTGAAAAATGGGAATTGTCATAGCAAACACATGTCATGGAAGAGCCTCCACAAAGGTTTCCTGAGTTAAGTACTGAAGAGACACTCTCGCTAGCAGAGTGGGAGTTAGCTTGGCTGTGCCTTCTGTTTCAGGTTCTAACCCTCATTCATCAGACTGGCCTGCCCCAACCTGTAATTCTACTTTCAAGCTCAACTGGGAGCTGGTCTGCATGGCTCTCCCACCAGGTCTGGCCCCATCAGCCCTGCATTTTTGGTTAAACCTTGCTCTTTAGCCTGATTATTGGCATTAATCTCAGGTAAGTAATAATGCTTTAGGTTAAATCTAGCTTTGAGACCCATGTGTATAAACCAGGTCAGCAAAAAGTGTGAGGTTAATTTATGCTTCAGTGCCTTTGTTAATCTTGGTCTAGCATTGTCATGTCTGTAACCACTGGTTAGAAATGATTTCCCAAGATGAAGGTGGCTACATTCTGCAGTTTGCATTGGGACTTGGGACTAGAGCACCACTGTCCCTTTCTTTCTTTTTAGGAGTTGGACTGGTTTTTTTGTGCAGCAGTGGAATTGGCAAGAAGGCCAATTTTGTTGCATATACTTGTGTATGTGTGGAAAAACAGATCTCAGGTACCTGAGTGTCAGACTTTGGGGTGGGTTTTTTTATTTTGGTTTGGTTTTTTTTCTGCCTGCAGCTGCCAACAATAAAGTTGGAAGATGTGCCTCCTAAAATGTCAGGCTGCAACTCTGTCCCCAGCTGTAACTAGTTTTGCATGTGGATAAAATCTGTGTCTTATCACTACTTCAGTTATATCTGGGAATAATTTGTGTCATGTGAGCTCTGTCAAAGCTTGTATGTGTGTTCTTACACACAGCTAAAGCTACAAGCAGAGCCAGCACAGCCAGGTGTAAAAGGGTCTCCCTTCAGATGCTGTGGCACTTTATGTGATTGCTGCAGCAATTATGTGATTGACCTGTATGTTTTCAGTGTACACTGTCCCCTAGAGCAGGGTTACCAAGCTCTGCTGAGAAGTTTTACTGACATTTGCTCAAGAAGAAGTGCTGTGACTCCAGATCAGCCAGATGTCCCTTTAGCTAGAATCTGTGCTGCTGCAATGCACTTGGTTTGTAGAAATGCAGAATTGTCCCCAGAAATGTAGGTGATCCCATGAGTGCAGGACCTCAACAGGCCTTGGCAGTTTGTGGCTATTTGAGAAATTCTTATTTTTCTCTAAGTAGTTTCATTTCACCTAGCATAACTGCAGTTTTATTCTTCCTTACAGAAAATATTATTTTATATCATCCTATAGGACAAATAAAGGTATGGAAAACTAAATTTTGGGGGATACCAAATCACTGAGGTGGTATTAATATCAGAGTGTATCTACCAGACCTTACTGTATCTTCATGCCCACTCCTTCCAAATGCTGGCCCCAGCCAGGTCAATGGAAGCATTAACTCTCTACAGCTGACACTAAAGGCATTTATTTCTTTATTGTAGATCACACTTAAGTTGCTATGCCAGTGTGCTGCATTCACTGTGGAGCACAAATTGCTTGAGGATGATTTTGGAGCCCAAGCAAGTTGCCAGCCGGGGTTCCAGAGAAAGGTATTTCATACTGCCTGATCTAAAACTAGCAAATGAAACTTGATAAGTAGGTGGATTATCATGGAAAAGGAAGTTTCTTGCCAGGCTTTAGATTAGGCTGAGATTCATCCTCAACCAAGCATTTCAGTACCTGTAAATGTGTGAAGGATGAGACTGTTGAATTCTAGATTTTCCTTCTTTGCTGCTCTTGCATTAAGACTTGTGTCCCAGAGTCTGATCAGGCTTCCTAGCAAAGCAGGGAACTGCATCGGATTTTCTTCTGCCTGCTGAAAATTGTGAAGTGATGAGAGACATCACACCAGTATTAGTCTTCATGCTGTTCCCTGAGCTTGCCAAAGTAACTCATGCTCCCATCTCACATTACCAGATTTTTGGTGCTAATTTGCTGTAAAGCATTGTTAAAAAAATCCATATTTATGAGAGATGTTAAAACATAAAGTAATTATATGGTTTTCAATTACATAAACGTCAACATGCAATGCGAATTAGAAGCTGAATAATTAATTTTCTGTTTATTTGTAATGTAGAGACTATGCAATCAGTAAAACCTGGAGAATGAGCAGGGGGAGGAATGTGAAGGGTATGGTGCCATAAAGTGCTTTTAGCATTTCTGTTCAAGTTCAGTTCAGGTGTCAAAACAGGGATGGGCTGTTAAGGGAAGCCACAACCTGGTGAGTGGGAAGCATTGGGTTCAGAACTCCTGTTGATACATCTGCCCTATGATTAAAGAGTGTTTCCATTAACATGGCTGAAGGCAGGGACACTTGGGAGTGCCTGTTCACATGTCCTGAGCACAGAGGTGGCAGCAGCTGGAGCTGCCTGATGCTCACTGCTACTGGTGTGGTAAATAACCTTGGGCAGTTTGGGTTGTGTGCCTCATCTCTATTTTCCATGGGAAAAATACCAAACTTATACTTTTGGAAAGCTGTGTAAAAGATAATTAAGTCATTTGAAGAAAATAATTATGATTAATAATTTCTGAATATTGTCACCTACAGTGCACCAGCCGGTCACTGTGGGGTTTGGTCACTGGTGCTGAAGTACATCCTCTGAGGCTTCAAGAAGAAGCTTTCAAAGCTTCATTTATTCTGACAGCATTATTGCACTACAGTAAATGCAATGATTACCGAGTTCTTAAGTTGAAATAATTTTGAGGATCAGGTGTTTTTGTTAAGAGGTTAGGAAATGCGTTGCACTGCACTAAAACCTGTGGGAATTAAGCACTAACTTGTTCCATTTGTTCAAGTGTTTTTTTGTAGATTGTCATTTCCTTCTGCCTCCTTCATGCTGAATAGCGAGCAAACACCAACCTTGTTTTAGTGATGGCTGTCAGGAAAACACTTTTAGACTTTCTGAGACGATTTTTCCATAGCAAATAGTTTTTATGGTTCTCTACAGAAGACTAAGGACTGTGCTGCAGCACAAGTTCTAGACCTCAGAGGTTTTCTGAACTAAAACTTGAACTGTTCTGTCAGTCAGCTTTGAAGTCCATGGTGGCTGGAGCCTGGCCGACTGGTTTGTGAGGATGTGGTTTGGAGTTAGTTTGAGGGAAAGGGAACATTACATGCAATTAAAATGGAAGCTGTGCAAAGTATCTTGTGCTGATACTTGTTCCCATAACCACAGTTATGGGAATACTGTTTGGGAATATTGTATGGGTCCTTACAGTAAGTGACCATCAAATTTAATTTTCTTTTTTTCATACTCTAGAATTAGAAAACAATAAGTACGTGACTTCAGGAATGCAGTGTTGTTGGGGAAGTTGTATCCTTGCTTAGAAACTGGTCAACTGTGATCAGCCACAAAAAGGGGATGAGAAGACCATATGTTCCATTCAAAACTGAAAAACTTCCAGGTTGATTTCCTTTGTTGTTTTACTTGCTAGTAAAGCCGAATTTCTCTGACCAGATTGGAACAGGTGTGTTGGGCATAGGTTCGATAGAGAGGTTCTTCAGAGATGGGCTCAGACAGCAGGGTGGCTACAGCAGGAGTGAGAGGATGGAAGCAGCTGTTGTGATAAAAGATGTGGCCTGGTGGCAGTGAGCAGAGCTTACTGTGCAAACAGTGGCTGTACATCACAGGTAGGGGCTTCAGCCATGCTCCTACTTTTTTTTTTTTTTTTTAATTGCATTTTAAGATAGGGTCAGTAGGCCATGGTCTTGTCTATTGCTATTGTGTGGGAAGTAGCTCCTATAATTGAGACTGAGGTGGTAGTAACCTGCCGTTCATACGCAGACACGATCAGTTTTATGATGAATTAGCTGCCAAGGTTTACAATCTTGAGCCCAAATTCTTGCATTTTTCATTGAGTTCACAGTGCAAGTGTGATTGAATCCCTGAGTGTTTGTAGAAGCCACTGCTAGCTTCTCCCTTGTTTTCCAGACTACCTTTTGCACTTCTTGATATGTAAATCCTAGTTGATGGTTAGTTGGCAGCCATATAAGATCAGGTTCTAGCCATGACTGATAATTGCAAGAAAATATTCAGGGAGTGCCTTTCTGGCCAAGGTAGATGTAATTCAAGACTCTCTATGTGAAGGAGTGTTGGCTCCAAGTGCCTGAGGAAACGTGCAGGGATGGTGTAGTGATCCCCAGATTTTGGAGACAGATCCCAACAGATGCCTCTGCAAGCTGTATGGCCTGTCTGAGGTGGAAACCAAGCACATGGAAAAACACTGTGCAATGAGTTAACCTTTGAATAATGAATTTCCCAGCAAGGTACCGGAATGCTTTTGATTTGTGTCTTTCTTACCTGTACATCAGCAATATGGTCAATCTTTCCAGAAAGCCTGGTATAAATACAGACTAGAGGAAACATACTGGACCTGTTTTTGTGCTCTTTCATTCATCAGTTCACCCTCACAATACTCCCTACTTTCTTTTGTTGGAAAAACTGTTCAAGTAAAGAAATGAAGTCAAATTTATGCAGCGTTCCCCCCCTTTTTTTTTTTTAATTGCTTTTTTTCCTGCAAGACATCAGGGGCTTTTCCTCACTTGTTTGTTTGTTTGCTTTGGTTTTTTTCTGTCTTCAGATTTTGCATCTTGCTCTTTTATCACATGGTTTTGGGGTTTTTTTTGCTTTTCTGGTTGTGTCAGACAAGGGGAACTCTGCACTAAGTGATATCCAGACTTCACTCTACTACTTCTAGTTAAAACATCACAAAGTTTGGTTGCCTTATTTGGGTAAATCTCTCCTTCACAATCATTGTTCTCCTATTTTAGTGTCACCTTGGAGGGGCAGGAGATCATCTAGGCTTAAAACATAAGCAAATAAAAGAAAACCCTCAAAACCCACTGGCGGGAGGAATCACACATCTCCCTGAGAAGGCTGGAAATTGGTTCCTTTCTGTTCATCTCTGGGCCACATCTTTCCAATGCAATTGCCAGACAGTGGCCCTCTACCAGAACGTTGCCAGCTGGCAGTATTCATAGCAGTTGTGTGTTTCTTTCAGCAAGATTTAATGTAAGTTTCGTGGTGTCTGCAGTTCACAGTCAGGTGAGAAAAGGAGTCAGTTTCTGCTCTGGTTTGTGCTATAGCTGTTAGAGCAGGAATTTCCTTTCTGCCTTTTTTACCATATTGTTTGTACTGCTTATGTTTTATGGCCATGATTTATAGCACATGTCACGAGTTTCTCTGATGCTGCTAGCAGTTCCCTGCCTGTGGTTTGCTAGGTGGGGGCAGTGTCCTGATGCTTTGGACATGAGGTGTGTTTGTTGGCTGCAGCACCTTCCCATTGGACACCGGAACCAAGCCCTTGCAGTGGAAGGAGGTGGTAGGGGGAGTGTCCTGAGAGAAGTTACTGCACTAAACATCTGCTAGAGGAGGGTGTTTCCACAAGAACTGGGTTAATACTCTGCTTCTGGAGTGTAAGCTGGGGGCAAGCCTTTGGCCAACCCCAGCCACAGCAGCGAATGTGGCTTTGCAGGGGTTGGGGTTCAGAGCAGCAATTATTGCCTGCTCATATGGTAAAAGGGAGCAGGGGGAGGAAGCCTTTGCAGCTGGGTCGAGTGCAGGCTGCTGCCAGCAGTTGTGTAGAAGCATTCCTCACTGCTGTGAGTTCCCTGAGTGATGCTTTGGAGAAAAATCTCCCCTGGCTTTTTTCAACCACAAGTCTTTGTCATGTGTAACAGGGTGGAGTTCTCTGCTGTGCCCTTCCCCATGTTTTTCAGTTGTGAGAGATCGGGGAGGGAGAAAAACGAATCAGACTTCTTCAATTTGTTCCTTTCCAGGGGCTGCAGGACTGCCTCTCCAAAACAGTACTTTACTCTTATGGCAGTTGTCTCTGGAATTGCAATCACATCATATTCTGTCTCTTTTCCTGATAGTTAGGACAGGCTTCTTTAGCTTTTTCCTTTTTCTTTCTTTTCTTTTCCATACCGTTTTCCCTTCTACTTTTACTATGCAGTGAGAAAGCCAAGGAAATTAAGAGGGTGCTGCTCACCTCTGCCCTTTTCACATTGAGAAAGGAATGTGTCTCTTTTATGTGTGCTATGGCTCTGTCCCAACAAGAGAGCCAAAAATTATAAAGTGGATTTTTTTCCAAAACATATGTTTAGATGCACAAGTAAGGTCAACTTCTAGTTGGTTCTGTACTCTTTGGCAAATTTGAAAAATCACGCTTTTATATAATGTCAGTGTGGGTTTTCTTTAGAGGTGGTAAATAATGAAACACCAAAGATAATTTAATACAAGCAAGTCTTCTTCCTGTTTGAAAGAATGCTGACTGGAGCAGATATCACAGAGTCCTTATTTCCACTTATTTCCTTGTTAGAGGCTTCAAAAAGGATCACCATATCTTGACAATTCAGTTTGCCCTGTCCTGTACCACTCTGCTATGCTTTGTTCAGTCTAAGTTTCAAGGCCTCAGGCTGTGAGGATTTAATTACTGTTTCTGGGGGATTATTGTAAGTGCAGCTCTCACAGATTTTCCTGTTCTAACTTCATCTCTGCTCTAAAGCCAAGGAAAACTCAAGTGTTACATATCCTATGTGGTTTCAGGGCCTCTACAAGCCTGTAGTGCAGAATGATTCTTAACTTGTACCTTCCTTTGTCTTTTGCATCCAGAACAAACTCTCTAGATCATTGATTTCCTGGATAGGATAGTGATTTTATCTCAGTTGTTTTGGGTGAAAACCAATGCTGAGATAAGTGAGGTTTGCCCTACACTGAGCTGCTTCCACTCTTTCTGTGAACTGCACATTAAATGTGCTTCCTGCTTTTAATGAGCACTCCATCCCAGCTGCTTTTTTTTATTAAGGTCTTGTGGGCCAGTTTTTGCTGAGTCTTGCTAAATAACTCCTGAAAGGACATTCTCATTGTCCAGTGGTAGGATCATGTAGCGCTGAGCTTTTCTTTAGCTTGTTACTTTTCCAGTGGTTAAATCAGCTGCATTTAGGCCCATTTTGTCATTAGGAAGTTATTAAATTGCTTCCCTGTGGCTTCATCTTCAAACATCGACCTTTCTGTTGACATTTTGTGCATGGTTTAACCTGGCCTGATCTCATTCTGTCCTCTGTATTCTATCTGTTATGAGATTTTTTTCCCTGCAAGTCTCATGTGTTTGCATAGGTGCTTCATTTCAGAGGAGTACAGAAGGGATACAGATGTTATGACTTCATTTTTTATCATTTATTATACTGTTTGGGCTTTTTTGATCTCTGGAACTCAAAATAATGATCAAACAAGGATTCTCTTTCATTTTTCTTGGCACTAGTTTCTCTCGCCATGGATGGAAGTAACTGAGGTTGATTTTCAGAGTCAGTGACTGGTAAATCACATGAATCCATCCTCAGTCCAGCTGAATTTATTACCTGTTTATGTTTTTTCTGAATCTCAACTTCTAAACCTTACTTTTGCCCTACATCGTTTATATTTAGTGTTCAAGACTGAAAGTGTATCTTGTGAGCCTGGGGATAAATGCTTGGGTGTTTCCCCCTCCCTATTTAGCTTGTTCCTTGGCCAAGATCCAGTTCCATGCCCTTGTCTCCTGCCTGGCTCAGGGAATGGCCAGGGCCCATGGCAGGGAGGGAGCTCTGTCTGGTGTCCAGCTGCTGTGGGTGATGGTGGCTCTGCTGCAGCCTCAGCAAGCACTCAACAGCATCTCTTTTCTTAGGCACTTTCAAGCTGCATGAAAATTATTTTAGGCAGCAGCAAAGCATTTGTACTAACCAAGTATTGCATGAAATGTCCAGAAAACAGATCTGGTTAGGAGACCTTCCATGGGAGGGTTAGAAGGAGAAGAGGAAGAAAATAATAGAAACTGTCAGTGGGAATTCAGTGAGGTAGAAAGGGAGATCTCTTTGGCCATAATAATGAAGTCTGTGAGTGCTACTTTTCCTTTTTTCCACCCCATCAGTCTGTCTTAAAACTTCCAGTTGTTGCTGCTGCTTGTTAAAAAGGCGTTTTCCTTCTGTCATTCTTTGTTCCATCTCACATTTATTCACTGGCAGTGCTGTACCAGCCCCTGTCTCACCACTGCTGGTGAAAATCCTTTCCTTTGCCCTTCAGGCAGAGTGTCTGGAAGGGCAGGTAGATGTTCAGTGGTCTTCATTTGCTGAGACAGGGGTTCTCTGCTGAAATGAGGAGGTATGTTACCCAGTGCAAAACACTAAAAGGAGTAGTTACTGCTTGTGATGGTTATTCTGAGGACACTCTCTTCTCTCTCTAACTGGGGAAAATTCTCTGGTGTCTCCCACACCAGCTTATTTGGCATTTTCTGGTGAATCTGAAAGGGATGCTGACTGTTGGACAGTGTCTCTTAGTGACATGAGAAGCTCTAGGTTTTTCTGCTGGGCATTGTGTGCTTGGCAGTTTGGTGTCCCCCTTCCCCAGGACAGTTTTCCACCTCTGGTGGTAAATGGTGTGTGGTATGGCTGCTGTTTGGCTGATGTGGTTTCCGTTCTGTTGGTGGAGAAGTGGTAGTGGGGAAAGTGCAAAAGTAAACGTAAGTGGGAGACAAGGTCCTTTACCACTCTGCAGTCTAAGAAAGGAGAGGGAGAGGTCTGTTCTCTGACAGTAAAGTGTGAGTGGGAGCATTTTCAGAAGAGAACATCAACCTGTCTTTTCCCTCTTGATTTCATGTTGCACCTTAGCCATCTGTTCTGTCAGCCCTGGAGGAAGCTGCTGCTTTCTCTAGTTTCACTTGCTTAACCAAGGTTGTGAAGGTTCATTCCTTGCAAGGACAAAACTCCTGTCTGTTGTCATTTAAAAGCATTTACTATTATGAATTATGATGCCACCTGTGTTCCTCCCAAGTGGCTTTAAATGAAGCACAGGTTTGGTTCATCGAGGTACAGCTGTCACTGCAGCAGGAGCCCTTAGTGTTGGTGTAGTTCTCATTCCTACAGGAGAGAGGGAATTTCCCACTCTATATACCCACCATCATTTCTTACAACTTACCACTGCATCTTTGAAATGCTTCCAAATGGGCTTCCAAAGCTCAAGTTTTTCAGTCTGTCTTCTCTTAGGTACATCGTACTGTCAGTTTTTCCTTGCAGACTACCAGTAGCTAATTTCATTGCAAGAGCTTGCTCAGAAGAGACATCTTTGGAGAAGTCCAGAAGGCAGAGTGGGAGTCCTGAGAGCTCACGCAGAAGAACTGCTTTGCTCTCTGTGAACACTTGGTGCTGTGGTAGTGGCAGTTCTGGTTTTTGGTTGTTTTTTTTTTTTTACTCTCCAGAGGAATTACTTTGAGGGTATTGGGGCACATACTAAGGGAAGTTGTAATCTGGGTCCTGTGGAAAATGCCAATAAACTGCAAATCAGGTGTTGACACTTTAAACACAGGACTGTATTTCAGTGAGGATCTTGTGCTTTCATCAGAGACAAAGCCTTGAATATTATGAATCTTTTAGCATGGTGGTGTGGCAGTGTTCCTGATAAAAGTGAGCATTTAACTTGCTAAATTCCTATTTCTACTGTTGGCAGTAGCTTTTTGATTCCCTTTCTTCCTGTCTTGCACTGTCACAGGCATCTCAGGAAACTCATTTACCCTAATCCTGTGTTTGACTCATAAGACCCAATGAGCTAATAGCTTGAGAATAAATTGCTGTAGCAATTGCATTCATAAATACCATGAACAGCCTCCTTAAAGTGGTGTTTGATTACTTGAGACAAAGCTTTCAAAACATTAAAACAGTTTAAAATAATCACTTGGCTAAAGCAATAACATTCTGTGGATGCATTTCATTTTTCACAGCCCTCTATTTATTTCCCTTTTCAGAAAATGGACAAGAAGCCTGTATTAAAAAGTGATTAAATCTGCAACCCAAGCAAGACACAGAAAATTCAGAATTTAATGCTAGTGCAGTTTTTTCATTTTGCAGATGATTGTTGCCCACTCACATGCACACAAGTATGCACATCATTAACAGTGACAAAGAGCTGACTGTTAGCTTTGAGATTCTTGGTTTCCAGGAGTTTATTTTGCAATCTTATTATGTAAATGTGGTTTTGTTAACTTGTGCAGTTGCCAGGAGAATTAGTGTCTGTCTTTAGAGCTGCATGAGGTGCATCTGCAAAAGCTGGGTAGGACTATCTGTTCTGTTGAAAAAGAATCATGTTGCTTTGATTTATAACTAATCTTTAAAAGTTTAAAGCATCCTGACAGTATAAACCAAACAAATCTAACAGTGTGATGGCGGTGTTTGCCAAATGAGACCATGTCCTGCATGGCATTTTGTGCATCCCACTAAGGCTTGGGGGGCTACTGCTGCATAATTGCTGGCTTTCTTTAAGAAAAGAGGTGTGTTGTGAGGCTGTGTGAAAAAACACAGAACAAAAACTTCTGGCCATTTGGTTAAAAAAAAAATAAAAGTGTCGGGTCCCTAATTTTTTCTAGTACAACACAGGAAGTGTTTGTCAGGGGAGTGATTTTTGACAAAGCCTTATTCCTGTTACATCTGGAGACCTGATATGTTTGTTCTTGATTGTGTGTCTGATCCAACATGAGGGGAATGAGAACATCCCATGAAACATCCTACTGCTTGGAACTTTCCTGGCTGGAGGGCGGCTCTGGGAGTTCCCACGCCAGGTAGTTCACCTATCAAAAAAGTAGAATTAGAAGGCTCAATAGAGTTCTAGTTGTGGGTGGTAGTCACGTACAGGCAGGAGCTGGTAGGGACAAGTGATGTGCATGGGAGGATTTATTTACACTGGGAGAATAGTGTTCTTCTGTGAAGCTACGATGTGTGGTACATGGTGCCAAAATTACTTCTTGTGAGTTCTGTCAAATGCTGTTGGAATTAGCATTTACAAATTGTCCCATCCTTCTGTGAAAACAAATTCCTTCTAGCTTTTCACAGTGGGAAGGGGGATTCAATAAGCAGATGGTTTAAGATCATTCTTCAAAGCACACTAGTTAATACATCTTTAACCTTAAAAGGTTGTCAGTCCACAAATTCTGACTTTGAAGCTTGCAATGGATGAAGTTGGGATTGCTGTTCAGGATGGAAGTGAATTTCGCTTGATAAACAGAGAGTTTTATGTTTGACAAGGAGCTTTCTGCTGCAGGTCTGTGTTATGCTGAGAACATAGAGAATGCAGCTTCTTAGCACTACTGGACTCATAGTTTGATTGTTGCACCGTATTTAAAAAATTATATATGTAACTAGAGGTGAGGTTCATTTTTAAAAAAATATTAAATCTGATCACTTCCATGTAGTTTTAAAGAGTGAAAAGCAGTAACTTGGTAATTACTCAATATAACCTTTGCAATGTCTTTACAGCACAAACACTGAACACTGCTCTTCATCCTCACACCAGGAAGGTAAATCAGTTGCATTTTTTGTTTGTCCTGGCATCTGCAGCTAGGTAGGGATGAAGATAAGGCTTCATTCTGAAGCAGTGAACCATCATAGGTTTGTCACACCCCAAGTGCTGTCTCGCTGTCAGGGAGAGCTGCAGTGTGAGTGTTCAGTGGTAAACCTGCCACTCTCTGCAAGGAGCATGGTCTTGGCTTCCAGAGAGCAGCAGAGCCAGAGCATTTCTGCTACTGGTGGGCTCATTTTCCATGGTCTGCTTCATGCATATTCAACTCATCACTATGGGCTTTAACAGTCAAAGCTTTTGTTTTGCTCCTTGTCCAATATAGAGATTGATTTGAAAGCTGAAATAATGTTGGAATTCTTCCCATATTTTGCCCCAGATATTTTGCTGTGGATATTCCTGTTTCATCACATTTTTATGACTTGAAAATAGGACACTTCAGACACTTCCCTGTGTAAAAATTGAGCTAGACCTTTCTCAAGATGAACCTTTAAAATTAGAAACTTCACACTTGAATGTCAGAGTTGTGTATAATTTCCTGTGTTGACAACTACATGGCCTCTGTCATGGATGAGTGAAATGTCTTGAGCTGTTGTTGCTAAGTAAGTTTGTGCCTCTTTCAAAAGCTACTGTGCTTCTGTAGCACAGATAAAGAAGTCAGCTCTAGGTTGTGTTGTGGCTGAGCTTTTTGGTGTGTTAAAGTCACTCTGCAGGGATTATTAGCCTTTCATATAATTGTGCCATGCCAGGGTTATGCTAGTTATGTTTTAGTTTCTGTTTTGCTATCAATGGTATCATGTAAGTGCTGAGTTTGTTTTGTGTTTAAAATTGTTTGAGCAAAGGAAGATTATTTTTCTCTGGGCTACACATAGAAAGCTCTGGAATAACATGTTTGATTTTCTATCAGAATAACTTGCCATAGCCTCTGTCACTCCAGTGGGTAATGTTTTCCTTTCTGGTTCCCATTACTATAATTAAATGCATTCAGAGCATTCTGTTTCTGTCTAGTAACATGTAATCATGTGATTGATTCTTGTATGCCAAGTAGATGTTTTTTCCAAAGGAAATATTTATTTACATGAGTTTTCAGATCAGCTTTATAAATGAAGTGCTTATGAGTGGCATTTTGATATGCAGCTTGAACACTGGTATTTCCAACTTCTATCCTCTGCACTTCTCCCTCATGTACTCCACAGCTTTCTGCTACTTTAATTGTTAGTTCCATCACTACCATGCTTAGTCAGATGTTCAAATCACTGCTTATTTAACTTGCCAAGAGAAGATGTCACTGTGTATCCTGTGGATTTTTTTATTGATCAGGATTTAGTGGGAGGCTGACTTTCTGTTCTGAACAGATCGCTTGTGTCAAGGAAAGCTGCTGACCAAGGATGTTTTTAGACATTGTTAATGATACAGAGAATGTACTGTCAAATATTTTCCTTTCAGTCTATTTTATTTTTTTGGCATCACATCAAGCTAACATTAAGCTTTTTGTGTTTGCATCTTTTCGTACTATAAATTCTTTGCCTTCTTTTTATAACTATCTCTGCAAACCATGTGACTCTGATTGTTTCTCTGCCCTTTATTTTTGTTTCCTGATCCATGGGAATAATATTTTCCCTGTACTATTGCAGAATTTCTAAAAGTAGCCAGTAACTGTAAAAATGAACAAGCCTAAGGCACTCATACAAACAAACACCCAGTTTTTCAACCCCAAAGAATTAAAATGTATGTCCATGGATGAGGCATTGATGATCAATACTGTCTTCCTTCAAAGTGCCTTGTACCAGAGGATAGGATCGGTACGAGACCATGATTCCAGAATCATTAATCCTGGGAACGTGTGCTGTTCTGTCAGTCACATGTACAGATTTGCCCAATATTTTTGTTGTTAACCGCAGCATTGAGTTTAGGTCAGCTGAAGAAAGACTGATGATGATGATGGTGCCTATCCAGCACGATGTTTTCAGACACAGGCACTTGTTTCTAAGAAATTTCTTAACCCACAATAACGCTTTGCATTATGGCCTAGGTAGTTTTGATTTCAGACTGCAGACTTGTGCTAGGCGAGCAGTGGCTCAGCAGAATGTCACTAATCTAGGAAAGGTATTGAAGCCCCATCTGTGAGCAGATAGTCACTGCATGCTTCATTTACTGCCATCCTGTGCTGAATAGACTTCACCTAAAAACAGGAGCTGTCTTAATCTTCAGAGATGCAAAGAAGGATGTTTTAATGTCATTTCTTTATCCTGAATCTTCCAGTCCATTATGGCTTTAGAATTTATTGTTGTTTGTACTCCAGACCTATTGCAGAGTAAATGAGAACATCCCAGCTGCTTGTGCTGGTGTAGCCATGGCTGCATTGACAGACTCGGGGACAGAGTATTGCTGATAGTCTTGTGATCTTAATCTGCTGTTGTATTGATATTATAATAATTCTAATGATCCCTCTATAACAGAGCATCTCCCTAGGGAAGAAGGATTTTCTAGGTGTATTTGTGGAGCTTAGCTTTTTGAATGCATCCTCCAGAGAAGGAAGAGAGCTACTGGAGGGAGTCTGACATTTAGTCATGCATTTGACAGTGCCATTCAGAGTGCTTCCTTGCTGAGTATGTGAAGGTATTCCTTGCTCTTGATCCTTCTCAGTGTTACTAAGAGGATCTGCATTGTTTGCAACTAGTTTTGTAAATCAAGGAAGATATAGTTTTTATTTTTAAAAATACTTTCCTTCTATTTCTACTCTACTTTTAGCTAGAGAAGAAATATTGACATGATCTGTCTAAAGGCTCCCTGACATACTGTAATCATCACCAGAGATCATAAAGGTGAAACAAGACATCCACTTGGACCATCTAATCAAAGAATTGAGAGAATTAATTTAGTTCCCTGATCGTCTGTGATCCTTCTATGTGACTTACAGCAAGTTTCTGTCACAATAATTGTTTTCCCAAATTTTTAAGATAGCAGTTGCACTTCCTTTATCTTCAAAGGTTATAGTTAGAGATTTATATAAACTATTTGTTGATTGATTGCTTAATCATAGAATCTACTCCAGTTTGGGTTGGGACTTTAAAGATCCTCTAGTTTCAAGCTCTCTGCCGGGGCAGGGACACTTTCCACTAGATCAGTTTGCTCAGAGCCTCATCCAATCTGGCCTTGGACAGAATGGGGCAACCGTGACTTCTCTGGACAACCTGTTCCAGTGCCTCCCCTCCCTCACCCTAAAGCATTTTTTTTCTAATACATAATCTGAATTTGCTCTCAGTTTAGAGCTACCCCTTTTGTCCTGCCCTTGTTAAAAGACATTAAAAAGACAGTAAACATTACTGTCCTGTCTTTTATATTCACCAGGACAGAAACATACTGTCACAAGTTCACTTAAAAATATTGTTCAGGAAGAAGTTGGGAATCCATTTCTCCTTTGGACAAGCCCTTGGAAAGGTTAGGAGTTAATTCGTGCAGCTCCCCAGGGCACCTACAACGAGATGTTTTGGAATAGGGTGATCTTGATTGGATCCTGCTATATGTTTGCAGTTCAATTCAAACCATGTCTCTCCTAGTAGATTATTTCACTTCTAGCAGTGTGGAGCTCCTGTATATGGAGTTTCAAAAAAAAAGCTTTTAATACTTCATTATGCTGCCTGCCAGCAGAGCTGCTGTGTGACCTCTGCATGGGTGGAATGGGCATTTTTCAGTTTGTGGAAAATGCTTGTATCAATCAGCAATTTGAAGTGCTACCGAAAAAAATGTGGTTTCCCTTCTGATCGATATAGTCTGATTGTAGACATTAGTCTTTGTTTTTTAGCATGACTCTTTCATGCCTTGTTAATCCTCTTGAGCAGCAAGAAGAGTTTAATACTGAAGATCCATTTCACCTGGGAATTCCTATAAGATAACACTTTAGAGTTGTATAAAAAAATAATGGGATGACAAGAAGATATTTGCAAAATAAGCATTTACATTATGATCTCAAAATACTTACTCTGGCTGCTAAATCTCTCTATCAAATGTTTTTATCCCTTTTCGTATTTCTACATTTTCAGTTGAAATTCGTCCAGGAATTCAACAGAATTATCAGAACATCAGAATATGATTAAGTCAGTATTTTGCTTTGTCTGTGCAAGTAAATAATGATGAATCCAAGATTATAATTTGTCTCTTACTCTGTTTTGTTTTGGTGGCTTTTATTGGGTATTTTTTGCTTACACAGGTAATTCTTATCTCTTGAGAAGATAAAGGGCTTGAATAGCCTTTTTGTAGTCTTGACATATAATTTTAATGAGTCTAGGTATGTTATCCCTGCTTCTGATTTTACATACAGTTTTTTTTCATTAAGCTTAGTGCACATTAGAAAGTCAAATTTTAGTTCTTTGAAAGACTGTCCTTATTAATTAAATCCACTAATTATCAGGAAGAGATTAATACCTTCTCACTAAAACAATGCAATTAAAAGTGTTTCCAGAGTGTGCTTCCTCAAAAGAGAAATTTATGCTCATTCAGATCTGCTCTTCTTGGAAATAGCGAAAGAGGAATTTTTGTTGCAAATCAGTGATGAAGGCCAAAACATGAGAACTGAGAAGGCACTGAGGTTCATTTGGTAAAATGGCTTTTGTTCTATTACAGAGGTGGGGGAGAATTCTTGCTGTTACTAATTAACTGCAGGAAGAAGCATCTGGTGTTCTATTGAGGGTTTTTACTTGGACAGTAATTTCTTTGTTGGCATCTTCATAGTGCTCATGTTCACACAGTCTGTGTATGTGGCAGCCTCTGTTCCCCTGAAGGTACAACATACCAGCCCCGTGGTGTTTGGGGATGACACAAGTGCTGTGCAGATACTAGGGACAGGAGAATCATTGCTTCTTGATTTACTGAAAATCCAAAGCTGGCTCCTCAACTCGGCAAAGAACAGCTCTTGTTTGTTTATTGCTGATAATCAATATGTGAGAAGACACTCTTTTGTTTTGGCATCTTCAGAAGTTGAGTCTGAAAGGATACTTCTAAGCCATTAAAATTTAAACCCGTTTACCATTCTGAAGATAATTCTGAATTTTATGTGATTCTGTACATACTGAAAAGAATTAATATAAACCCTACATCATATAAAATATTATGTGGGTTATACAGTTCATTGATGTGAATTCAATGTTCAGTGCTGCTGATTCAGCTCCTTCAGTTTCGCTGCATAGCTAAGTGAAACAGTCCTCAGGTTACCCAAATTTAAAAGATATCATGAATTCTTTCACAAATAAATGTGGTAGAAATCCAGTGTCTACCACTTTAAAAAATCAATTTTAAGAAAAGACCAGTCAAGCTGAAAATCCGGTGAATGGGGTCAGTATGTTGTGTGAGGCAGAAACGTAGTTCCTTTAAAAGCATATGAAAGCAGTGAGAAGAATAGAAGCTGGAACAGTTATTAACATTTAAAGTAGTCAATGAGCAATAAAACAGTTCTCTGTTATTGCATTTCTTCATGGTGGTCTCACTTCTGAACAAGTATGATGTCTATATCGTGTGCACAGCTCTGTAATACTGAGCTAAGCAAAAATTAGAGCAATGCAATAATCTCCTCCTGAGGAGGAGATCTGATGCTGGTGGTGACAGTGGTTTTCCCACTTAGTCCGTTGGGTGCTGAGGGATGCCATCCTGAGTTCCTCTGAGTTGTGTGGTCTCAGAATTGCCCTTCTGCTTGAAAAAGAGTGTATTATTACAAGTTCTATAGCAAGATAAATGTTGGGACTCATGTAAATTAGATTTAGATTTTTTTTCTCATCTGTTGAGGTGTGGGGGAAGGGAAGAAGAAAAAACAGGGCAAGAAAAAATTAATTTATTTAAAACTTCATGAATGCCAATTTTTTAGTAATTTTCTTTCTAAGTAGATCTGCAGTGCATGTTATTACCCACCCATTTCCCTTTAATGCAGTTAAAGGAAATGCATACCCTGTGCTTTAAGGGGAAATGTGCTAAGAGGAAAGTTCTTGGTGTTACCCCTCTTGCACTTGCTCCTCTCTCATGGGCCAGGTGAATTTTATAAATAATGTAGAGAAGACCTGGTTGCCTATTTTCCTTTTCATTCAAAATGAAATCTTAATCATTTAAAAATAGAAACAGCTGTTGGCCATAAATAAAGCCCAGTGATAAAGGAAAATGAAGCTGTGCAGGTTTTCGTGTATGAAGACATACCCAACAATACATTGCCACTGACATGGTAATTTAAACTCAGCCATACATTTATGTATACCTCAAATATTCAGCTGACAGCTCTTGGATCACTTGGGCTCAGCAGGAGGGGAGGAGGCTGTGTCCCTACCATTGTGTAGGCAGATTTCTAGCAAGGATACCTGTTCTCATCCACATGTCCTTCCTGGAAGCTGTTGGCTAACCTGTAGTCCACAAGACTGCTTTCTCACTCAGATGAAGGCTGTCTTACTTCAGCAGCACAGCACGTTAAAAAATTTACATTTGTGTCAGTGAGAGAAATGAAATGTCTCTGTTGTTTCAAGCCTAACCAAGTGCTTGGAAATACCATTCTAATAATGTTACCAAGTACTGATTGAATTTGATCAGCCTGTCTTGAAATTCTGTTGGTGGTGTTGTTTAAAGAAAAAAAAAATTAAAAGAATGGCTTTGTAGATGTTACTGAGAGGAATTCTGCAAGACTAGATGCCGTGGGGGAATCAATATTAAGATTGTCCAAATGTTAAGGACCTGATCTGAGTATAACGTACTCCATTTTAAATGAGTAGTAAGTCATCTGGTATTGGAGTAATTAATCTGGTGTAAATGAGATTAAAATCAATATGAGATTAGCAGCTAATGGGATGCCACTGATTGGTGTGGCTGTGATTTCAGGGGCTGGGGAGAAATTCCCGTGGCCTATTCTGCTGTGCTAACTTTTCTTTGTTCTTTCCCCTGTTTTCTTCTGTGCTTTTTTCCTGTGCTTGAATTTGCAAGCTCTCATAATATGTAAGTACAACTGAAGAGTTCTCCTTAGGAGAGAGCATTTCAAAATTGCCTTTTAATCTCTGCTAGGAAAGATAAACCTGAAACCAGAACAGAGGGAGAAAATTTATTAAATATTATTTATTAAATAGATGTTACAAACTAAAATCTTCCTGCCTGATGCTGATGCAGTTGGCTTATGTTCTTACTGTTCTTTGTTGAGCCCCAGTTCTGTCTGATTTTCTCACATGCTTGCTTTTTTGTTCCATGTTCCTTGCATTCAGGTTGCAGTGCAGCTGGCTGACAGATGAGGGGGAATTGCATTTGTTTTTCTTTGAACAAACTGTATTAATTATAATGCCTCCCACTGGGCTTTCAATTTGCTTTAAGTAGCACATATCATTAGCTTTTAAAAACCGTCAGGATCATAAAATTCATATTATTTTATCTTAAATGGTGTATGATTTAAATGCACGGTATAAGCACGAGGCAGAACAGCAAACCTGCACTCACAACTCTGGGTACTACAGAAATATGTGTTTTGCTTACTGAGGAAAACGCATCTATATTAGCTAGAAGGGATAGAAAATTAATTGTTTTTAGTCAGCAGTGCAGGTTAATCATTAACTGTTTGTCCAGAGCAATCAAAAGTGAACATTAATGTAGTCTTAACAGATGTGTTTTTTCATATACATGTACGTATATTACTGGAGAACAGGTTCCTGGCATGTTTTCTTCCTGCCAAAAAGCTTTTGGTAATGAACAGCAGATTTTATCCATGGACGTGTTGTGCCTTGAATAGTGGAGATCTGTATCTTCTGTTTCTTGCTTTTCAGCCTAGTTCAGAATATTCTTCTAGACAGATGAAAGCACTTGCATCTTTTTATGATACTTTAATGATCAGGAGTTTATCTGAGTGAAGGAGTGAAAGGAAAATTCTGGGATACCTGGTTTACTGTAAGGTATCAAGAAAATTAGTAAAGAGCATGTACTATGTGTTTTACAAGTGTCATTAGTTACAGGAGAAAGTCTGAGCCTTGAGCTATTTCCATACAATTCAGTCTAAGTTAGGGTTTATTTAAGTCACCCCCTGAAGTGTTAAAAATTCACGGTATAGGATGGATAGAAGCTTAAGCTTTCTCGTGCTGAAAAAGAAGGAATTTACATAAAGTATTTAAGATGTTTATCGTACACCACGTATTGCCATGCGAGTCCTTATGCTTTGTGGCATGCATTCACCAAGTATAAGTAAATAGAACCAATGAAGTTGGTCTGTAAGGTTCAGATGAAAAGGAATTTCCCTTATTTAAGAAAGTGTTTGCCTTTTATGANACGGTATAGGATGGATAGAAGCTTAAGCTTTCTCGTGCTGAAAAAGAAGGAATTTACATAAAGTATTTAAGATGTTTATCGCCACGTATTAACACCACGTATTGCCATGCAAGTCGTTATGCTTTGTGGCATGCATTCACCAAGTATAAGTAAATAGAACCAATGAAGTTGGTCTGTAAGGTTCAGATGAAAAGGAATTTCCCTTATTTAAGAAAGTGTTTGCCTTTTATGATGTAACACAGTAGATTTTTTCACTCAGTCCCTTATTTGAAAGCAGTGCCGTATAAAGGATTGTTATATAAGGATGTACTGTTCATTAAGTGAAATGCTCTATATCCTGTTAGCAGTGGAGCAACAAGCAACTAGTAAGCAAATGAGTAGTTACATGTAGAGTTTCAATAAAGAAACTATGCCAAAGACATAGTCAGAAAGTTTGTTGCTAATCTATCCCCCATACGCCGATGGTAGTGGTGGAGACAGCAGGATGAGAAGGATGTGGTTTTGAAAGATCTGTGCCACTGTATAGCACGCAATTAGTCCAAAAAGGGACCTATATTAATGTAGCTGGAGTGCTCTGTATCTACTTCCATTTGGGTGGAGCAAAACAGTTTGGCTTTGCTTTCACACTTGTATCTCACTGAGATGCTCTCAGCTGGAGTTCATTTTCCAAAGACTCCCAAGGTGGAGGTCTCACATGTACAAACATTAATTTCCACCAGAAATGTAACATTTGCATTCACTTACCTCAGAAAGACCCAGAATAAGTTGATTTTCCCTTTCATCCTTTATCATGGTTAGTGAAGTCTTTGTTGGAGAATGGAACACCTTGGTTGGAACACCTTGCTGCCCTCATCCTAAAATGATTATGAGCGAAACACCTTAAGAAAGAACCTTGAACTCTACAGCTTCAGGATATATGGATGGAAGCACTCTTTTATTACATTTTATTGCCTTGTAGGAGGGAATGGGAGAGTCCTTGGGTGGGTAAGGGAGAGAAAGAGGAAGGATGATGCAAAAGAGGCATGGGAGGAGGCAGCTCTGTATTCCATTCTCCACAAGTCGGTTTGATGTATCTGTATCTTGCACTGTGTAGAAAAGCCTTAGCAGTCCTTACTCAAGAGATCAGACTTGGCATCTCTTGTTTCCTGGGTGAACTCTGTAAGTTTTAGGCCACAACCTGAAGGTTAGGTAGGTTCAGTAACTTGAGGGAGATGGAAGAATCACACAGCCTTAGTTGCTTTTGTTATCAGATGCTAGTGAAGAAGGAGAATGGAAGAATACTGATTTTGTGTTAAACGTCACAATGCTGCAGTTCTGTTACAGAATTAGCATGCAATGGAGAACATGCATAATATTTGTTCTGTACAATGAGTGTCAAGTTTGGAGTGTTTGTGTAAGATGCAGCATTAAAAAGAGGGTGTGCAGCATGGAATATGTCATTGTTTTCTCCTTGATCTCTACAGATCCTATTACTTCAAAACTGGTTCAGTTATTTTCCTGGATATGATCTCTTGGTACTCATTCTTAAAGTATCACGGGTTTATTCTCAAGGGCAGAAAACCTTTCCTTTACTGAAATTTGGCAAGTCACTTTCAAAAGAATGCAATTTTTCTGAGTCCGAAAACCTGATTTATTGCTTAATCCCCACAGAGGATGTAGAAAGTGTCATATGTTATACATTCTATGGTGTTTTTGTCTAGACAGAGTATTAGAGTAGGGTTGCAAAGATACTCAGGAACATCTGCAATTTTTAAATGCAAGAGGACTGTATTACTAAGTACCTTCTCAGCTGCCAGTTGCTTTTCACTGCATACTTACATTTTTTTCATAAATACAAATATCTATAGTTGCTTCCTACTAAACAACTCTTCCCTGTCTTCAACCACTCAGGTCTATCACTAAGCAAGTAATTGCTTTCATTGCTTGGGTTTTGCCCAGAACCAGAATCACTGTCTGCATCTGACATACAGCTTTTAAGATTCTTGGTCAAAAATCTTAGTGCAGAGAAAGGATGAAGACATACACAGATTTTGCTTCACAGAGGTCTGGAAATCAGTGGGTGGGTTTCAGATTGCTGACAGCTATCCCAGAAGTCCCTGTAGGACATAACTCAGGAGAGAACAGAACTTCTTACCATCGTGGTGGTGGGTGTGTTCTTGGTCTCTTCCAAACCCCTGGTGTGAACAGGAGGAGACTCTGCTCAAGGTGCCAATCCTCACTCTCTTATCTGATGGGAAATGCTTTGGACTGGTACCATGTGGCCTGAAAGACTCCTCTTTTCTTTCCCTTTCCTGTACCACCTGTTGTGCCCTGTGAGAGCTCTGGCCATTTCCCTTGAAGTGGCCTGACCCTGACTCCTGTACCGAGGTGGCTGAGTGAGATGGTCACAACGATGAGTCTGAGGAGAAGGGTATCAATCAAACACGAAGATGTTTGGGGACTTCTGCATCAGATCCACTCTAACTGAGCTGACAAAGTTAATGCTGAATAGGCTGTTTCCCTAAAACAGGTTGAGTTATTTCCATCAAATATTCAGTTGCCATAGACCTCAGGTATGTTTGGATTAAACTTGTTAAACTAGTACTTCTTTGTGAGCATTGTATTACTGAGAAGGATATTTAAACTGTGCCATAAGGGACAAATTCGTGTCCAGCATCCTGCCAGACTGAGGATTTTCCATTATACTGAGGTCATCCTGCTAACCTTCACTGGCTTCAAGGGAAAATAAGCTCATTTTAAACCACAGCAGTAATTAAATCTGCATGCCTACTTGACTGATTTAATGTTTAATTAAAGCAGAAGTATTGTGGTGGGGTAGTTGAAATAAATGACTGTCAACATTTGTAAGGCTGACAGAATCTGATTTTTCTTTTTTTTTCTTCTTCTTTTTAGGTTTTAAAAATGCTTCTTAGTGTAGAATGTAGGTATGCACTGAGAAATCCTTAGAACATCTGAACTAGCATGAAATTTTTGAAGTGTGTTTTCTGAGGTTTGAATAAGAGAAAGCGTAGAAGATTTCCTTCAGATAAAGGTGCAGAGTACAAAAAAATAATGAATTTCACACCAGGTCATTCATTGTATTTTTGTGTATACATCTGTGTAACATTGTGTGCTTCCTGGGCTATATCAAAATTTTTCAGGCAATTATTTTTCTAGACCAAGTCAAATTTTGGCTCTTCCCCTACCTCCTAAGGGAGGAAATGTTTGTTACTTTTTCAAAATCAATTGTAGAGCTGGACATCCAAAATCATTAGTCACCCTTGAAATGCTTAAACCATAGTCAAATAAAAATCCAGGTTTGAGCTTGACCTAAGCTAACTGTGGCTGATAGTCTCTGTCTCAAGGATGGCCTGCTAATGCACTGCATTAGAGGCCAAGTGGCACTGGGCAGGCTGAATATTCTATGGAGAAGTGTAGCACTACCAAGCATATGGTACATATGTATTAGAGCAATGCTCTCTTATTTTAAATGATAAAATTTACACTACTCCTCTATGCTATGTTACTAAAAGCCATTAAAATAACATTTTGGTTATGGCACCATCTGAGGTAGAAGCACCATGCTTTCAAGAATGACTGGCTTGAAAAATTTTAATTTTCAATTAAGCTTGAAAGGACAAAGTGCAAAATTAACTAACTTGCAATTAATTTCAGTAGTAATTATGTAAAAAATTCCAGGCATATAGAAGATGAGAAGCATGGCATAATTAGTTGTGGAGGTTTTTACTGCTGTAATTACAGTGATAAATATGTATGAGGCTGTTTGGGGAAGGGAAGCACAGCAAGCAATTGTATTTAATTAAACTTTTAGCTGGCTTAGTTATGGAGACTGCTCTTTGTTTTAATCCCTTCAAAACTGCAGTGACACTCCCATGGCAGGGTAGTTACACCCCAGAGTGTGAAAATTGCATTTTAGGATTTATTTTTCCAAAGTAGAGTAGTCTCCCAGGTCATCTGTCACTTTATGAATCGCAGGTAACCATTATGTTCCAATTTTACAGCTCTTGAAACTTTTGTGAAAAGCCCGATGAAAGCAAATTGCACTGTTTGTTGTTTGTGTTTTTAAAATGTTCAAAGAGAAAGATGTAGAGTTGCACAGGTGAGCATGATGCAGAGGAGCCATCAAGCACAAGGCAAGGGTGGCTGCTAAACAGAGGGATGTTTGGATCAGTCAGGCCTTTAGCATCCAGAGGTCTTTGTTTATGGGATCCTTACCTACAGGAACAAAATTAGCTGAAAAATTAAAGCTATTAAAGGTAAAGGGAGCAAGGAGTCATGCAGACCAAGTGTGTGTCTGTGGTTTGTTTTGCATTTTTATTCAGTGTTTTTTTGGTACTTGGTATGTTCCACTTAGACTAGAATCCAGTGTGATTTGGTCCTTTCTTTTAATTTTCTTTCCTAATTTGTGTTTAGACAAGTTTTTAAGCTGAGACGTAAGCATATTAAATCAGCCTCCATCTTTAACGTGTGAACACTATGTTGACAGCTTGTTAAAATACCACAGAGTGCTGGGGAGGACAGGACTGGGTTTCTCAAGGATAATTAATGCACCTTAAGAGTAGAGCAATAAAGCTGCCTCCTCTTTGATAGTAAAGAAAAAGTAAATAATTCATTAAAGTCTGTGTGTGTGTGGAGAGCAGGGTATGGCTGATGGAAGCTGAGAACTCCCAATTCCTGACCCTGGCTGACAATCTTTAGCTCTGCAACCTGAAGTGAATCATTTTATTAATTTAAGTCTTGCTTTTTAGGTAAGGAATAGGTTTACCTATCTTGTTGGATTAGTGTAACATTTATGTGATTTGCCTTTAAATACTTAAAGGAATAGTACTATAAAAAATACTAGAGTTGGCCATTTGCATCTGTACTATAAAGGAGTAGTAGTAAATGGTTTTGTTTCTTCCTTTTTCAAATTAGATAAACTCTTAACCTTTCATCAAAATGATTTTTAAAATTGCAGCAGATGCTTGCGTGTGTGTGTGTAAATGGAAGCATGTCTCAGCTATCTCAGCTATTACAAATTATGCTCCCTAGAAGCTTTTACCCAGCCCACGCAGTCCCCCAGCTTTTGTTTAAATTTAGTCATGAAGCATCATTTTATCTATTTTCTATTCTTCCTGAGAAGTGTTTCATTAAATTTGTCTCGTGTCTTTTCCCTTTTACCCTTGTTCACCTTTAGTTCTGATCTGCTCAATAATCTAAGAATTAGTCACTGAGCTTATTTTTTATAACCTGTGGCTATTATAAAAGTTCAATCATATCTCCTCTTAATAATATTTTCTCAATACTGAATAAAGCATGTTTTTTTTCTCTCTTGATATTTAAGCCCTGTTTCCCTCATTCATCATCTTTGTTTCTTGTGCTGTACTCTCCATCAACCTAATTCTGTCTTCAAGTAAGCTGGCCAAAATAGACTGCCAGTGTTCAAACATGGTTTCATTGGGGTTTTGCAGAATCATGCCATAATACAGTTAATATCCTTTCCTTGTGATAAGCCAGTTTTCTATTAACCTTCTTTACCACTGCTATGCATTAGCCGAAGTTTCTGTCAATAAAGATTCGTTCTCATGTGACACATTAGCTAATTCAGTGCCTTTTAAACTATGCTAAGCTGCACTAATCATTATTATTTGCCTCCAGTCTTTTCATGCAGAACAAGGACTATAAGTATGCCACCAAAAATCTCTTCATTTGCCCTTGCATACAGTAATTATCTTGACATAGTGATTACTAATTATGATTCTTTCCTCTTAATACAAATTTTAAAATACATTTTTGTTTCTTGCATTGTACACATGCTTTTCATATCAAGAATTGCACAATTCAGTATGACTAGTTTAGTCAGTCAGCCAGGGTCAAAGGAAAAATAAATGTTTCCACGATCTCTCTGGAAACAAAAAACAAGACTACATCTTCAGCAAGAATGAAATCTGGCACTCTCACATTCATTAGGCTGCATTTGTCAGTGCTGAATAAACAACCTTTCATCAAGTGCAGCAATTTTCTTCATTGTGTAATTAAAGATATTTTTTGCTTAATTTATTTATATGAAAACTTCCTGAAGTGAGACCAAAATTTTTATAGTATGTATTTCAAAAGAGTGGTTCTGGATCAAGTCCCAGGTACTATAATATCTTGATTTACTGTCTGAAATATAGCTAAGTCCATCCATAGGGAAAAAGTATCCAAGTGTCCTCTGCACTCTAAAGGAGAAGATGAGCTCCTCCTTCCTTTCTGAGTGCATGGTTAGCTTCTAAGGCTTATAGAATTTATTGATTTGTCAATGAAGTATGAACTCCTCCTGAACTTGGGAGAAGAATGGCACCATGTAACAAGTGATATTAAATTCTTTACAAGAGGACCTCTGTCCTCTTTGTTAGAAGGCGTTTTTGATCTTTTATTCTGTTTATCTGAAGACAGGTTTGGTGGAACAAACACAGGTTTGTGAACTCACCTGGAGAAATAACCCAAATTTAGGTTTTATGGGGTGTTTGGGGTTGTTTGATTGGCAGGGTGAAAATGTTATTTCTGACTGCAGGCCTTTGTATACATTCAGGACTGTCAGAGGTCTCAGGGTACTTCCAAAGCACACCTAGACCATTGTTAGCTCGAGGCAATCTGTTCCAGTGCTGTATTCTCCTTGCCACTTTGCAAGTTGCACCTCACACCAGAGGTAGTAAGTTACTATGGTGCTTTGCCTTTGGGGTAGGTGGTTCAAATTCAGCCTGGATTGTAGATACTTAAAATTGATAGGATTTTTTATATTCTGAAAAACTTTGAGAAACTGTCCTGAGGACATACAGGGATCATAGTCCCCTATGACAGAACCATCACAGGGGTCAGTGTAACTGGAAATCTAAAGGCATGAGGTCACAAGGTGCTACTACTGTTTAGTCACTGACAGAAGTGACAGCTCTAATCAATTAGATGTATGAAATAAAGCTGTGGTTTCTCACATTAGTCATTTGGGACACTTCCCCTGCAGTGTTTGAAAGCCTTGCATTTACATTGTTAGGGCAGGCATGGTTTTGATGCTCATTCATTTCAAACTTCTGTATTTAAAAATATTAAAAGCTTCCCTGCAATGTTTTCTTAAGCCTAAACAATCCCTTCTTGGTAGTTAGTGTCTATGTGGGCATCTGATAGTTCATGTTGTTCTCTATAAAGCTCTAATTCACCTTTGGGTTTTTTTTTTTTTTAAAGTGTGATGTCCTGAGCTGGGTAAATAGTCAAGCACACACCTTGCTAGTGCTGGATTCTGTTGGGGTTGTATTTTTCACTGCCAGTGAACATGCTGTTCCCTGCTGACACCTGACTACATATGAGCCTGACCATTTCTGCTATTTTTAAATAATTTCTAATTTTGATCTTATCTAGCAGGTTTGAAGTTGCCTAACAGCAAGCTGAATAAGTATTCTCTGTCATTCAGGTAATTACTGAATAGTTTCAGGTTCAGAGCAGAGCCTTTTGGACCCCCCTGAAAAGCTTTCAATTTTCTAATGAGCCACTGGCAGCCACAGCCTTAGAATGTTTCCCTCCCACTCCCTATTTTCAGTGTCATCTTTTCTGATCAAGTGAGATTTTTGTCAGAGAATGAAAAGTACATGTTTATCTTCTTCCTGGTGTTAATGCCTTCCAGATGTTTGTTAGTGTCCCATTTGTGTACACTAGCTTTCAAATGCAGCTTTTTCTCTTTTTCTTCTCTTTGCTTCATTTGCTTCTCTGTTTTTTTTCTTCCTCCCTCTGTCTTTCTCTGGCATTTGACAGTCTGGGTCTTGTGATCAGGAAAGCCAAAAAGGGCTATGCAATAGCTACTTTCACAGCCAGTTGCTGTCTTCTCTGCTGTTGTATTTTGCTCTTCTTTTTTTTCTGTTCTATGTATGTACATATAATAGTTAAAGAAATATTTAGAGTTTGATTTGCAGCCAAGTACAATGTTTGTTAAGATCTTCCTGAAGGTGGAACCTGAACACAGTGAAGCTACTGAGGCCACTGTTTGGCAAGAGTTTCTTGATTTTTACAAAGCTTGTGGCTGAAAGGAAACATTAGTTTGTATGTCAAACAATGGTAATGCAAAGTCAGGATAACTTTAAGAAGCAAAGCATCTCATAATGTAACCTGACACAGGTGTGTTGTCTGTTGGAACCAGCACTGAGCTTCATCTTGGTTAGGACTGAGTGTCTGCCCACATCACTCAGTTGTTGTAGTCTTGCTTTCCGCTCCAGTCTCCTTTTGATTCCTAGAGCCAGAGGGTAGAGCCTGCAGGCTCTTGCTGGAGTGGATTTGCTGCTGGTTTTGTCTGTGGCATCCTGGAGGCAGTCACTGCAGGGGCATTGAGTAGGTATGAAGGAATGGATGATGTGAAGGGTGACCCTAGGGAAGGCATTAGGTGACCTGGAAGGTATTGTCCCTCGCTGCAGATTTGTTTCTTTTTTACTCAGGATCACAGCCTGCTCATGGTTTCTGGATTGTTAGTATGTCGAACAAGTGAAGCTATGTGTACTGTGTATATGGCAACATCTCCTCTTCACAATTCTAGAAAAAAGGATTGACAATATTAATATGTAAAACAGGACATAGACGTTGTACTAACACTTTTTCAAAAATCAGAGCCATTAAAATACAGTTCTTGAATGATTAGACTGAATTTATAAACTGATTATAAACTTACTCTACAATAGATTTAAATCACATTTTAGCAGTATTTCTTGCTATGTGTACCTGACTGCAGGCTCCATAAATCCTGCACCACATTTCTTCAAGCCTTATTATCCTTCTTACGCTCCAGCTGTTCATAGCACTAATCAGCACCCAGGAAAAAGTTAATGTGCACATTCTAGCTGAGCACTGTGTGTCTCTTCTTACCAGCCTCCAGAATAAACACTATAAAAATGCAATTCAGCTGTCCTGCACAGCATCCCACATTCAGCTTTTTCCAGACGTTCTGTTGAAATAACAAGCATTTTTTTCAGGCGTGTAGATCACTCAGGATAAATTGGTAACAGTTTTGCAATGTGTGTAATTTAGTTTCAGAGTTGATAGGTGATAAAAACACAAGCATTTCATCCACAAATTTTAATTTTAGTTAAATTTTTGTTATTATTTGTTGGGTTTTCCTGCCTCCTAGATATTCGCATGATCCCAAGGAATGTTAGTGGAGTGTGTCATG
The DNA here is from genome assembly GCA_013397295.1 of Polioptila caerulea. Lineage (NCBI taxonomy): Eukaryota > Metazoa > Chordata > Aves > Passeriformes > Certhiidae > Polioptila > Polioptila caerulea. The sequence goes on along the minus strand of VYXF01012153.1, from coordinate 155,997 downwards.
GAAACTTGAATTCTAAATACTTAGGGAATAGGAAAGGCAAAGCCACCAATGGCCTTTGCCAAACCTGCTTTCCTTCATACTTTTGTCTTGGAACTGTACTGGAGACCTTTCAAAATTAATCAAGGTAGGACATGCCTTTGCACTGGCAGGGACTGATGCAGTGTCCAGGCTCTTACCTGGCTCAGAGCTCCAATTAAACTTCATGGAAGATGGGACAGTGCACTTGCACATAAATTTGCCAGTGTTGCCAAGGTTATTTGATAGAAAATAGTATGCTTAAGTTAAAGAAGTGAAGATGAAGCTGATATTACAGAATCAAAGAATCCCTAGGGTTGGAAGGGACCTCTTGAATGTCTCTGGTGGGGGAGATGCCATGATTTCCTTGGGCAGCCTGTTCCAGTTCTCTGCCACCCTCAATGTAAAGGAATTCTTTCTCATGATGAGGTGCAACTTCTTGTATTTTAGTGTATGTCCATTACTCCTTAAATATTGGAGACTGAGTACACTTGGATCTTGCTGGTTGAATTTCACAGTTGTGTTAACTTCTCAATTAAAACATTGTATTAACTTTCAAGACTATCCTATACTACTCATTAATGGTATGTAAGAGATTACACAGCGACCAAATACCCCCAGCCTGGACTTATTATGCATTTGGGGAGTACTGTTTGTGTCTGGAACAAGGTGGGACTGGAATTTCTCTTGGGAGATTGGAGAAAGGAGCAGGCTTCTATGCTTTAGGATCAGGGGCTATTATCTCCAGCTTAGGCACCTTGCTTGACCTGGTGCTAGAGCCTGGGAGGTGTGTAGTTGTCTTGGAAAGAGCACCAGAGAGTGTTTATGCTATGAATAATACTATTTTTCTTTATTTGAAGGAGATTCTTGATTAGTTTTATAAGCTTGGTCTACCAAAGAGCCTTCTGGCAGGTGCAGTTAGAGATTTTCCTTTTGCAGAACAGGTTTAATTTAATGCTTTGGAGGGGCCAGTAGTAGCACAAGCCCCTAAAGCTTTCCGTGCCCCAGACCCAGTTCCTGAGTCTTCCTGTCATAAAATGCTGCAAGAACTCTGTAGTAATTAAGTTTGTGGTAGCCTCCTTGCTGGTGACCCTGCATTTACAAAGGAGGAAGAGGAGACAAACTGAAGTAACTGAACACCTCCATTTAGAGAACATTTTTAGGACAAAATTCTTCCTTTTTATGTTTTACCCCTGCTTTTGGGTATAGTTTTTTGTACTGGCTTATGATTTAATCAAAGTACACCACTACCCTATCAGTGTCCAGGAAGTGCTGCATAGATCAGTGCTGGAGTAATACCAAATTACATTTGAGTAACACTTTATTTCCTCCTTGGGTTCCATCCAGCTGCCAAGTCTGGACCTTTTGTTTCTATGCTTTATGGCAGGTTTTGGCTTTGCAGGTTCTTACATTGCTGCCAAGTTAATTTTAGAACTTTAGTTGCCATGACTACTGCTAAGTATTTCTTAGTTCTCTACTTATTTGCTCAGTTTGCTGCTTTTCTTTTCTTTGTGTGTGTGTGAAGTGCATGGAGTAATTATCCTACCCTGCAGAACATAAAAAAGGATGGCATGTGAGAGGTGAGGCTCTTGATCTTCAGGCTGACTCAGCTGCTCTTTTAGAGCAGCTGCAAAGACTTGAAAGCACAGCTCTTGTAGCGCGTGGTCAGGATGAGGATTTAAGTCTGGGGAGGAAGGCACTGGTAATGCACTGATTCTGGTGCACTGAATGAGACATGCTGGCACTGCTTCTAATTCTGCTGACTGCTGCTGTCTGTAGGTTTATCTGTGTCTTGCTGGCTACTTGTATAATTATTTATAGTTCCAGGTCTTATGCTTAGCTTTACATTCTTGGGAACAATAACCATTGTTTTGCTCAGAGCCTCTAAAGTGCATTATCCAGAGAAATTCTGTTTCATTGCTCAGAGCTCAAGTTGTTACACTAATACCAGTAGTGATGTAAAAAAAAAATATATATATCTATGTACAGCTAACAAGTTCTTCATATCAAGAGGTCCTGCTGTGTTTATGAAGGTCATGACTGTCTTTCCAGTCGTCTGAAAGAGTTGGTAAAGACGGAGCATCCAGTGGTATTTAAAACTTCTGATTGATATTTGAAACACTTAGACTTAGGAAAATATAGTTCTCGTCAGTATGAAAGAGCTTTGGAGAATGTCCTGAGAATGTGAGAACATCACCATCTAGTTTTCAGGTGGGGCTAGCCAGGCAAGGAGCGAGGCAGAGATGGAGAAAATTACCTGATGGGAAACTTCAAGAGCTGGGAATAGATACACCCTTTGCTCCAGCTTCTTAGATCAAGGGCTGTTCTGTTTGCTGTGGTTCTGGTCTGTGGGTATTAGGGACACCTGTGGTTAGCAGGGAGTTAAACACAGGATAACCTTGGTGCCATTTGAAGCCAGGACATCTGTGCAGATGCCTGTTATCTGTCTTTGTCTGTGAAGCCATCACTGTTACAGACAGACCTGGAAGGAACTTAATCCTGGTCCCTTCCCAGAAATCTTATCCATTTACCAAATACCTGTTAAGCAGAGATACAATCATATTGTATTCCTCTGGCTAATTCCCATAGATAAGGTCTGTTTAGTATGTGTAACACCTCCATTAGTGAATCTCTTTTCTGTGCCTGAAACAGAGAAAGCCATAGCAGGGCATAAACACGCTTTGAATGCAGTTGAAAACAAATCCTTGTCTCTGGTGTCTATGGGAACCGTGAAGCTGTTCAGGAGGGGAACAATGGTAACCCACCATGAGACTTCATGAGGTCAAGGTGCTGTGTTGTCTGAGAGAGATCTTGTTTGTAACACTGAGAAGGGCAATAGGGAAAAAAGATAACTCAGTTAGAGAAACATCACTAGAATAAGGAATATTCTGGGAGTTCAGTGCACAAAATCTATGTAAGACTTGTTTTAATGGCACATAAAGTCATCAAGGATGGAAAATTTAATAAGACTTTTAGAAGACTTAGCTGGATGCCCTAAGAACTCCAAACACAGAAAGTAAATAATGTGCAGAGGCTCTGCCTGTCTGCATTTGATTTTTGTTGTCTTTAACCTTCCAAGCTGCAGCTCGGCACTTTAACCAGTTGGAATTTAAATGTGTTGTTACAGTAGCATCTTTGTTGGAGATGGACCGTGACTCGTGCTCATTAAGGCTACAGATGTCTGCTCAGATTATGTATTTCAAAAGCTTTTTCTCCAATGAACTGTGAAAAGCTAGGCTTGAGCAGAGGATTGTGAAAGATAAAATAATAGCCTCTCATCCCTATGTCTGGCAGACCTAATGCAGTTACTCTCAGATCTTTTTTTAAACTTTGAGACAGCAAATTTGTTCACAGTCAATAAAATAGACCTCTGAGCACAACCCACTATGTTTCCTTTATCAGTATTTTCCTAAATTATTCACAAGGCTTTTTACACTCCAAAAATCTCTAATCTGTGAATTCAGCATTTCCCAAATGCTGAAGGTTTAATAGGCATAAGTGGCATTGATAAACTGTTTATATATGGCGTGATAGAAAATGGATCTTCTTAAGGGGGGGAAAAAAGCACAAAATAATAAATACCCCATGAATTTAAATCAAATTTGCTTGCCCACTCTTTTTCATGAATTTGCGCTTAGTAGCAAAGCAGACAGAACTTTTTAAAGCTACCTGGATAATGTCTGCTTCTCCTGGGAGAGGATAACTGAATTACCAAGAAATTCAGTTCAATGACTTCTGTGATGTGTAAACATTTGCTGAAAGTTATTAGAGCAGAGCTAAAGTCATGGATTTTCTTTCCTTAAGTAGTTGTGCATGTCCAACTGAGATTTTTCAGGTGTTCTCTATTATCTCACCTTCTCCCTTTTACATCGAGTGCAAAGTGGATAGAGGTTCATCAGGCAGTCTCAGCTCAGTACTTCTCATTCCCTTCCAAACCCCTGAATATTCACCAGGCTCTACAAAAAAGCCAGAATATTCTCAAGGAGTTCTAAAAAGTTATTTATTTCAACGTGATCAGGTATATAGGAAGACAAAGCAAACACTTGGTGTAAAAGTCTCCTGTATGCAAAACTGCCTCATAATTCTGCTGCTTTTGTTTTAGCTGTGCCATAGAGCAATTTTCTTGCCAAAGCATTCCTTTGGAAGACCATTAAGGGCAGTTCACCCCTCTAGGCCTGCAAGCCAAGCAGTGTTGATAGGCTCAGGTAATGTTACTTTCATCTTTTGCAGGTTTGGATTTATTTGCCTTGCTAGAAAAGATTAGGTACAGGTTGGTCTTTTGTGGAATAAACTATATCACAGCCAAAGTGAAATGCTGCTGGACTTCACTTGCGAGCATGGTTTGCTAAGAGACCTTAAAGTTATGTCTTCTTGGCCCAGAAAATCCACCAATAAGGCAAGAATAATGTGGTTGTTGTTGTTGTGATGAAAGAAGAGTTAGTTTCAATGATAGATGAAAGTTAAAACTCCATCTCAGGTACAGTCTGTTCCTGGACAGGTCTGAAGACTGTGCATGTTTAGGCAGCTGGATTCTTTGTATGGGGAGGGTGTCTCTGTGCAAATCCTCAACCCTGCCTGGAGTGCAAGAAAGAGCACTTGACAAATGAACCACATTCTTTCCTCCTCACAGGATTTATCTGTACTCCTCTGTGCTGCTTCATGTTAGAAACACGTGGGCTGGAATTAGCTGAACTGATGGAGATGCAATTCCAATCCCAAATGCAGTATTGCTGTGTTGGCTGGTTCAAAGGTTGCACTGTCCAAAACAGCACCCTAATGGCTCTGCCTCTGGTTCAGAGGCCTCTACCCTGAAGGCACACCCTTAGACTGCTCTGGGTTTCAGAGAGACAGTGAACTAAACAGGAATACAAGAATCAGATCTAAACACCCGAAAAGCAGTAGAGTTATTGGTAAATAAATGATGTTTCATTAGCCACAGTAATCCCAAATCTACAAAACAGCCTATTAATTGCAGAGTTATCCCAAATCTCTGCAAAATGTATATAGTTGTTGTATGAAAAGGATTGTAAAACCAGATAAGAGATGTTTGGTTTCACTATGTTCTAAAACTGGTCATCAGATCCCATCTGACATTTGAAAAAACAGTTTCTCTTCAGCGGTCTAGTTAACTTGTTTGGATTTATAGAACTAGTTCTTGTAGGACATAGAAGGCGCTGTCCTAAACAGGTGCATAACTTGAAAAGTTTTGGAAAAACTGTTGATGGATAATTCACCTCTCATTTTTCTTCCCTTTTAGTAAGATGGGGATTATAGAGAGACAGGACTGTGCTGCTACAGAAAGACCCCATGGTAACTAATTGGGTCTCATCAGGTCTGCAAAGGCATCCTGTTTTGAGCCTTACGCCAATGCACTGTAACCAATGAGCCAAGTTGAACAAGAGTCTTGCAGTATTTTACTGGGAAGTCATAATAGATTTACTGTACTTGCACTTGCAGGTAGTAGTATTCATCCCTGGGTCAGTCCTTGCAAAAAAACTTCTTGATGTTTGCATTAAAACAATCTGCTTGTCATTATACTCCCTGCGCTGGCCCTTGTCTGTGATACGTGACATGAATTCATTTCTCAGCTGTTGAATTTAGGCAATGTATTAAAAGAGCCAGAGTAATATGTGATGAGCTGTAATTAAAATTACTAATGCATGTCAGTTCTTTTCCTTCCTTCTGCTTTCATTTACATTCCTCGTGCAGACTTGGTTCACTTTGCTGAGTGAGCCAGAGACCAAATGTTGACTAGAAACAGTGACTTCTGCTTTCTCTAGCACAGTTGCAAAGGGAAATAAAGTTAGCAAAGATTCTCCCTGAGGTGTTACACTAAGGCATTACACGAAATATTGGGAAAAGTCTGGCTTGCAGCTGGCCTGCAAAGCTCTGGTCTGTGGTTGTAGTGGCATCATGAGTTGAACAGCTTTATCTGAGTGGTAGTTTTCATGGCTGGTAGCTGGACCAATAATCTTAGGATGGTTTTGGTTGGAATGAACCATAAGGCCACTCTCTGCTGTGGGCAGGGACACTTTCCACTAGACCAGGTTGCTCAAAGCCTCTAAAGCCTGGCCTTGAGCACTTCCAGGGATGGGGCATCCACAGCTTCTCTGGGTAACCTGTTCCAGTCCAGTGCCTCACTACTCTTAGAGTGAAGAAATCATATTTTCTGTGTTCTGATACAGTCTTTCTTTCCCATTTAATCTCTTCTTATGAAAGTATCTATGCTTTAAAATGGACATCTTTAAAGGACTGGCCATTTTATGTTGTATTCTCTTACTGACAATTGTAGAAGCTATTTGTAGTGATGCTGGAAATTGTGGTTTAGTGTTTAACCATGGAAGTGAACTACCAATATAAAATATTGAGAGAGATACCGAAAGCATCTTGATGAAAACAGTGGGGGCCTGAGTAAAGGTCTTCCATTACGCTGGGCACAGTCAGTTTGTATTTTATTGTCTGTTGTTAGAGAAATATGTTAGTGGCTCTGTTGCAATTCTGAATTACTGAAAAGCAGTTTTGCTTGATAAGGAAAAGAAAGGAAAATCATATGCCAGGACTTACTGTGCCAGCCTTCTGCAGTAGGAAATTAAGAATTTGGATGGATCATGCTCTTGTAATTGTGTGGATTTGGAGTTCTGTTGGTTTGGTTTGGTTTGGTTTTTACTCGGCCTCATATTTTTCTTGAGGTAGATGAATGTCAGAATAGCCTGTTTGAGGCTATAAAGAACTATGGGCTGCACAGAAAGAGAAATTCCTGCCCCAAAATATATTGCTCAATGGCTGCGTGACCTTGTGAACATGGGGCTTAAATGGTTTCAGGGAAATGTAAAGTAAAAAAAAAAAAAGTCAGTGTTGCACCTTTCACATCTCTGATTCTAGTGAGCTTTGCCAGTTGCAGCTGAAGTATTGTGGTTATGGCTTGGAACTGAGTGTCTCACCTCTGGAAACAAAAGCTATGACTGTTGGGTAGGGATGGGGGAGATACTCCCATGACAGTGCTCATGCTTCCTACTACGGTTTGTATTTTCCTCTTTCTCAACTTGTCTCTCCCTAGTAGTTTATGTGCTGGCAGTACTGCGGGTGAGGATGGACTGAGGGATACTCTGCCAACCTCCAATTTGCATGCATGTGCTTTTAATAATTTCATTTTTCACAATCTGAAGGAAAATGGAAAATTTTCTTTTGTCACACAGCGCGTTAGCAGAAAACGCAGCACAGGCCAAAAGCAGTTTTAAATTGAAACCAATCCCAGGCTTCCTTTTCCTTTTGTCTTGCAGAGGCAGGGAGCGGCCAGGATTACGTGACCTCCGAAAATCAGCTGCTCTACTACCCGAGTATTACCTACGCCATCATTGGCAGCTCTGTCATTTTCGTGCTCGTTGTGGCCTTTCTCGCCCTGGTGCTGCACCACCAGCGCAAGCGCAACAATCTGATGTCGCTGCCGGTGCACCGCCTGCAGCACCCCGTGCTGCTGTCCCGCCTGGTGGTCCTCGACCACCCGCACCACTGCAGCGTCACCTACAACGTCAACAACGGCATCCAGTACATGGCCAGCCAGCCCTACCACCGACCAGGGGACCTGGACTCCCCGCCCTCCTACTCAGAGGCCGTGCTTGACCAAAGGTATGTACAGGGGCTCATCCTGGGCTCACCAAAGCGTCGCTCTGCTGGTTGCAGCTCTGGTAATCTGTGCTGCTGCTCCCCACTTGCCACTGCTTTTGACAGAAGTGCAGTGCTGCGCTTCTGTCGCCTGCACTGTGTCAAATTTCAGTGCATCTGATCCCCTTCTGCATATGAAAAATTCATGGTCTTCAGGTCTATTTAGTGTTGCTGTTACTAAAGGGATTTGAGGCAAACTCAAGTCGCATTCTCCTACCACATGTTGGTAGTAAGATTTTGAGAATGGCAAGAGAATGTATCACTTGTCTAGTAGTGGATGGCCCGTGTCAGTCTGGAATCAAAATGTGGAAACTGAACTTGGAGTTTCACAAAAAAGCCCCAGCTAAGTTGTAGGTCATACCACTGAAAAAATACAGCCCTGTTCATTCATGATAAGTATATAAAGGTGAGAGAGTTCTTCAATAAAGAAATTATATCATTCTTCTGCTCTGCACTGCTTTACCTTTTACCAGGAGAAGAAAAGAACGGAACTCTGGAATGGAAAGAACTCTTCTTAATTTATATAGCTGAAAGTGCTTTGAAGTTGTGTGGGTGTGGCTTGTTTATGATACTTTTGTAGTTATATAGTTATGACACGGAATGGTTTTATTTGTAGATAATTAACCTTCATTTAACCTCTTCCTGTAAAATCTTTCCAAACAAAATTTGTAAGCAGACATCCCCTTTACGTAAAAAGGGTATGGTACAAATTTTAACAATTCAAGTTGTTTACTATCACCCTGCTGGTATTCTTAGTACAAACTGTGGGATTGAAGAATAAGTAAATTCTTATTCTCAAGTACCTTTAGCTGCAGGTCCCTTGTCTTAATGTTTACTTTCATAAGAATAATATCTTTTCATTATTAAGGACAATTAAATGAGCAGGTGTCCTGATTGTAATCACTTCTCACCTGAGCTGATAAAACCATCAGCAATTTTGGAGCTAATTGCTCCCAGGGCCTGTTATCCATCTGCTCAACCCTTCAGTCTCTTTGCTTGCTTGCTATTAGAACCAAGAACAGTTTTCCTGAACGCAGTACTCGACTTGCCTTAACAGTTGCTCTGCATGTGATCTCATGACAGCCAAAGTGATTTGTCAGTGTGGAGAATTCAGTTTATTTATTTGTTGACTGTAAGCCATTAATCTCTGTCATTTTATGGAGGTTTCCTTGGAGCTTTCTTCTGTTCACGTCATCATCTATAGGTGTAAATCCACCACTTAATGTTACTTCTTTTAGTGTTTTCTCTGGTGTTCATGTTAAACAGAAAAGTTTTTTACCTCTTGCACAGCTGTCTTTGAGCCAGCTTTGTTGGAAGTCTATAACCATCTATACATCAGCGTGTGGATGGTTAAACAGGTTGTAATTACTATGTTGCACCTTGGCTAGAAGACTTGCTTCCCAGTGGTGGTGTGGATATTTCGAAATTACCTGAATAATGTGAACAGGTCTGAGATCCCTTGATATGTGTCATAATTAAAAAGCTAAGAAGTACTGTTAGTTTTTTTCATCATTGGAACACTATGTACTATCTTCTGTCCCACTGTTTTCAGTAACTTCTTCCCCTGTTGTGTCTTACAGCAGACCACCTTGGTTTGACCTTCCTCCACCACCTTACTGTTCCGAGTCTGAATGCCCTGCTCAGCCAGCCCTCCCTCCATACCGCTCTCGGTCGGGCAGCTTGGCCAGCACAGACACCCCCACGGCAGAAAGCCCTGGGGGCACAGCTGACAGCTGGGCAAGAGATGTCCATGGCAGCACGGATGGGCACAGAACTCTTCTGGAGAGGACAGTAGATCAGAGTGAACCTCTGGTCAGGCACATTGCTGAGAGAGAAGTGTAACTGCTCCAGTAGTAGGGCAGGGCAGAAGGCATTTACTGTGTCTGCGTGGGTTAATCTGCTGTGGCTCACAGGTTTCAGGGGGACATGTGCCTGAATGATTACTTGCTTTGAATTCACACTGAGTTAATATTTGAATTCAGTATTTTGGACTCATCAAAGGCAGAGCAAGGAGAGCTAAACCTAGAGTCACATCAGCTCTACTCAGTATTTTTGTGAGCAAGTTCCGGTTCAGACAAGTAAGAGAAACATCAGTGCTTTGTCAAAAGAACTGATGTGATGTATTTATTGGACTGCTTACTGTGTATGAATGTATATATGTGTGTGTATAATATTTACAGAAGTTGAACACCAGAACTCTGCTAGAATGACTCTTGTTTTCAGACTGCCTTCCATCCTGTCGACATGGGAGCTGTTTCTTCTCACTGTCTGCTGCCAGCTGGTGGTCACTAAAGCACATGAGAGGCAGCCATTCTGCTTGGAGGTCTGGTGCCCAATGCCAGCCACCTGGCAGTGCCCAAATTGCAGAAAATCTCCTACTTTGACCCATCTCTGCACAGCCTGTGATGGAGGTTTAAGCTTGTGAGGATGCAACAACTCTAACTAAACAAGACTTTTTTTTTTCCCCCAGATGCCAGTATCTCAGCCAAATTTGCATGGGTTGTCTCAGCAACACCACAAAGTTGACTTAACTGTCAAATGTCAAGGCTGAGTACAGAGGCACTGAAACTTCTCAAAACAACTGAGCCAGACTTCTTTTCCTGTGTGGCGTAACATTACTCCATGTGTTCCCTCTTATAAAAACCCCACAACTAAATAACAAAACAAATCCCCAAATTGTTCCAGCAAAATCTTCAACACCAAAATTGGTGTGAGGCAAACACCCAGCACACAAAGCTTTAATGTCAATGACTAGTATTTGTAAAATACCTGAAAGCAGGTCATGCTGTGAAAGGTGTTGGGCTTGGCATCCCATCTACAGCATGTGTGTGTACATGGATGGATACACACCTGTAATACTGTGTGTAGGTATGTACGTGGTGTTCCACTTGGGTTTAGTTCTGCTACACCACAAGAACTCTAAACTGTCAGTTTTGGTTTTGATAAACTCATTGGTTTTCACAGAGTTTGCATTGTTCACATTCATTTGGTTTAAACTCTAACTTCTGCAGAAAACCAGAATTATTTCTGTCTGTTCTGTCCCCAGTCTTGTAATGGTCTCCTGTCAGATGTGTTTCAGTGCACCTTGTTGAATTGCCTTGTGAAAGCACCTCCAAGGTAAAGGTATTTGGAGTGGCAGGAGGAAAGAAGCTGTGAATTTAAATGCCACTGCAGTGCCATATTTGTGCTCAGTGTACAGATAACAGTGCAGTGTCTACTTGTCTGGGGGAAGTTTGCCTTGAAAAATTATTTATATTTGTCTATCCCACATTTCCTACTCCATGTAAAAGAACAGTGTCATTAAACAGACCTTGCTATTTAAAGGAAGCTGACTGCCCACACCTTCTGCTTTCTTCCTCCCCATCTTTGTAAGGCAGATTCTTTTGCCCAAATGTTACATGCTCAGAACCCAAGAATTTTGAGTGTAGGTAAGGGAACAACTCAAGTTTGGTCTCAATTCTCATAAATACAGTTGAACTTTTAGTGAGAGGGTTAGGGTATTCTTGTGTTTTGGGGTTTTGGAGGGGTTTTTTTGTTTGTTTGTTTGGGTTTTTTGGTTTTTTTTATTTTTTTTTTTCCAGCTCTGGAGTCTATTGCTACAATATGCAAGAGGCAGGGACCAGATAGATTTACAAGCACAGGTCATTCCAGGACTGAGGACCTGGTGGGGAGTCCTGGTGAATTCTAATGCTGATGGGCTGGGCTGACTTTGGAAGCAGATTAAGGGCAGCTTTCATTACAGGCTTAGGCAGCCTGTGGTGAAGTGCATTGGTGAAGATGCTCCTGGGTCCTTGCAAAGTAATGCACAAGAGTGGGTCAGATTTCATCCTTGCTGAGAACTCAAGCAATGTAATTATGCTGTCCTGCACAAAGCAGGATTTAGCTTTATTACTGACTGACCAAGGTCATAGGCAGACTGTTGTCATTGCACAGAGCAGACAGCTATTCTTTGTTTTACAGAGAGATCAGACTCAGGAGCGTGAATGAGTTAATAGTACAGGTGGGTGCAGGGACATCTCCTGGTAATACTGCTGTCCCTCTTGCTTTTCATTAAGGTTCTGCTTGGGCTCTGTAAGAGAGCTATGTTATGCTGTTTCAGAGTTAACCTTAATGGTTTTCTGTTGCAGTTTTAAAAACTTTATATTGGTCTTGAAACATATAATTGAAGAGTTTGCAGTAGTTTCATTGTAATCAGGTATCTTTTTTATTTTAAAGTTGCCTAAAGCTGTATTAGTGAAACTAAATCTTTGAGTCCAGTATCCCTCAGACAAGCCTTCCACAGGGGATTGTGTTTCACCATGTGTATTCTAAGACACCAGAGGGTGTGCAGCCCAGATACTGTGTGCCTATGGCATCTGAAAAACATTGTCTTGCGTTGCTAAGAAGTAGGAACAGAGTGAATATAGCCTGTTTCTTCTGTCTTCTGTGTCAGTCACTGTCATATATGTACATATATATATATTTAAAAAGATACTATTTGAGGATGTATATATTCATGTAACTTTTGCATTAAGATAATCCATTTGGACTTTACAAAAAAAAAAATTAAAATGATGTGATGTTTTCCCTTCCAGCTAAGGGTGTATTTATCTTTGTACAGGAATCTTCTAGTTCTTGAGAACACAACTTAAAAGGAGATTGTGCCTTTTTGTTTGAATGTTGTTTGGAAAAGCTGTTACCTGCATTTCTGGGTGTTGTTATGTATCATTGTCTAGGGATCCAAAAAGAGCAACAGGTCTTGTCTTCCTCTAAATTGTTACTTATGGGGACCACTGAACTTTAAGGAGTACAGCAGTTCAGTATCTTGTTCCAAAAAGGCATGCTAAAACTTGGGGTGGCTCGTCTTACCCCAGTTTTTTGGTTTGTAGAACAGTTTGCTAGGCTGGTTTCTTTGGAAATTGCAGTAGTATCACACAGAAATTGTTTATGATGTGTCACTTCTAGTGTGTTAATGCAGCATTACGCTGCATTATTCAGTGGAATCTTTGGGAAATGTGCTGATGAAATTAAATATTTCATTGAAAATCCTGCAGCTTGTAAGGCTGAAGTTAAATGTTCATCCAATACCACATGCTAGGGTTTCTTTTTGGTAGCAGGTAAAATTGGAATTTATCATCCTATTGAATGCAGTTGTTCTCAACCTTTTAGTTTGATGTTAGTCATCCAGGAGCTTTCTTTTCTACTTAATATTTAAACAAATTGATGTTATTTGAAAGATTCATTTTTACAAAAGTAAAATCAATTCAAGTTCTCTTCAAGAGCCAAATTCTGTTTCCACATCTGTACTGAATGGTGACCACTGTATTGAGTAGTTCTCAGTGCAGCTATTAATTTATTTGAACAAAAGAGTTTGAAGAACTGACTATTTGAAGTAAATGAAGGCATGTCAGAATGAAAGTAATATAAAAATAAACAAAATTCAGAGCTATGAGTTTCTGTAACCTCTGCTGAAATCAGAGTGCTGTGTATTTAAAATGAAGCCATTAGTGATTCTGCTTGATAGTAATCTCAAGTTCCTTGTAAGGCAAATTACCATTTACCTCTCTAGTACTGGAAATGGAAAACTGGCACTAATGCTTTTGAAAGAGAGCCTGTGAATAATTTTCTTGGCTCTTGTCTGCAGTGACATACTCAGAAACACTGACTGCATTGCAGTTTTTAAATAACTCTGCGTTCCTTTTTCCTCTACTTTTAAGCCAAATCAGTTTTATTTACACCACTTCACTTTGATACAGCTAATGGGGCCCTTATGATAGATTTAGAAACTGAGTGGAGGAAAGAGATGACTCTCACTTTAATTAATACTGCAGCTTGTTAATCTTGTGCTCTTTACTTTTAGACATCTTAGCAAAGACAAGTGGTTTTAGTAGATAAGGAAAACTATTAACTATGAGAAGGATGAAGGGACACTGATTCTGGTTTTTAATGAATATTTAAAATTGTATAAATGAAGAAAAAAAATAATGCTGTATTTTTAATGTGGTGATCAAATGACAAGTACTCTTTTTAACTGTTGCTTATTGGAAGCTACTTTGCAAATAACACCTGGAACTAAAATGGTAAGACAAGGGCTTTTCTTGCAGTTCTTACTAGATCTGCAATATTTTTTTATTAACACAAGGTTATATTACACCCATGGACTAAAATATGGACTGCAGGAAGAATTTCAATACTGTGCTGGATTCTGCCTGAATGTATCCCAGTACAGGACTGTGGCCTTCATTTGTCTTTTTTTTTTTTTTTTTTCTGATTTGGGGGGTTTTGTCAACTCAAAATGGAGAAGTTACTTAAGTGCTTTAAGGGAGGCTGTGTGTTGAAAGCCAACCTTGTCTTAAACTTTTGTAAACTGGAAATATTCAAAAATGTATTCTGTATTCGTGAATAAAATTGCTGTTTTAATACTGTTCACAAGTGAGCATGTCCCCTGTCTCATCAAGTCTCAGTTGTTCTAGTTTTATAGCCTCCTACATGAGGCTTCTTACAACTTCTTTTGCATTCCATGTTAAGTTTTGTTAACTCTTTGTGGATTTTAAATATATTTTTTAAACAAAGTGATATTGGAAACTCACATGTACCTGTGTGTATAAAAATCTACTAATCCATATGTCTCCATATTTATACAAATGAAAACTGCTTAATGTCATGATTTCTCATTTTGCTGTCCTGTTTGTGCTGTCAAAGATGAGGCATCTGAACCGGTTTTGTTGTCTGCTTTGTTGCAAAGTTCTAGAGGCTGCAGCAGAGGTTGGTGCTCTGTGCTGGCTGCTGTATTTGGGTTCTCCAACAGAGCTCAGGAGCTATCAGCATTAGGCTCTGCCTCCCCCTTTCTGCCTGCCACTTCCCCCCCACATGTTCCCAGCACAGTGTTCCCGTCTGTCTCCAGCTCTGTGATCCACGTGCCGGGTGCGTGAGGCGGATTCCAGCGCAGATGCTCCGTGGAGGCAGCTGTGGTCCTGAGTCGGGACTCTGCCCCCAACAGATGCAGGCACCACCACTCTCAGGGGAGCCATCCAGCCCCACAAAGTCCAGACCCACCTCTTGTCAAAATCCTGTCACTCAAAGGATTGCTGTAAGAAGTACCCCGATGTTATAAAGTCATTTTCCCAGACTAAGAAGAACTAATTCAAATGTTATGTCTAAATAGTTGATTCTCTGTAAGTATACAGGAGTTGACATCTTCCACTTCCATGATTCTTCTCTACTTGCTACCTTCACAAAGGCATGCCGGTTTTATTGTTATCCTTGTTAATTAAATCACATGCCTTGACTCAGATTCTCAGATGGAAATCTTTGTTTGCCGCTGGCAAATTGCCCCAGAATAGCTGTGGATCCAGAATTCACACCAGCAACACAAGGGAGAAGGAGCTGTTGAGGCTGCCACAATGGGCTCTCTGCAGGGGAGGGAACACTGGGGTCTCAGGGCTGGCTCATTCAGTCACATCCCAGCAAGAGCTGTGCTTGAGAAGTGTTGATAATAAATACCATACTCTCCAGCTAAGCTCCCTAATTAATCTTTTTTATTCTCTCTGCTTTGATTTGTTTAAAGATCCTAATTTTTACACCTTAAAAATTAAATAGCCAGCAATGGCTTCTGAGTGCAACATCTTTTCTTGCTGGTTTGCAAGCAGTCTGTTAATCATCTGTTGGAGAGAGAACTAAGCAGCTTTTCACTGTTTGGGGAGCTGTAGTCCAAAATGATGTGCTGTTATTAATTGAAGCAAAGACATCTTCATGTGGAAATTCACAGCTCTTCTTTGCTTTTCAAAGCAAAGTTGAGGGTATGCATATTGCATAAAGCACTTTGGAAAAGTACTGGATGGATCTCTCTAGGAAATTAACTTCTCTGTTTATTTGCCAGACATACTGTGAATAGATAAATTGAATCATGATTCTCTGGTCCCCAAAATCCCAGCAGTATTCCTTACGGCCTTATTGTGGAGACCACTGGAGAAGATAGCATTTCTGACCCCTAGCATTTCTGTGGGAATGGGGTCTGTTTCAGTAGGTGCAGTTGCTTTGATGCTGGATACTGTGCAGAAGATCCCCATTCACTGAGAATTGATTTGGGACCATCACTTCCTGTATGCTTTCCAACAGCCACTGTACAGGTGGCTTTTCTTTTTTTTTCTTGTCTCTTCTTACATAAGGTTAATTCCTATCAGTTACCCTGAGGTGAAACCTTTCATCTCTCATTATTTGATACCACAGCCTGTAACTCCTTCAAACCACTGGCAATGTCATTTTTCAGCATTTTTCAACAATAACCTTCACCTGTGTAGGAACGACGAGAGTAACAGCTCGGCTTCCCCCAAACCTCTCACTTCTCCTGGAGTGCCCTGGCAGCATCAATTTGCCTGAATGAATCTGAGTCTCTTACTTTTATTTGGAACACCTGCCATTTCCTTGACAGATGCGAGTCCTGTTGTGCACAGTGATGAAGAAGTACGATGTTGTGTTTGACAGAGTAGATTTTTCTTCTCATTTGTTTGTGACAGAGTTATTTCAGAAAATGCTGCAAATGCTCCTCATCCAAAGTAGCACTATATCACAGAGGTGTGGGGTAAGGGGAGGACAGTAAAGTTGGTTGTTTAATGTATGTGTATATATATAACCACTTTGGAGATTTCTTACGTCTTCTAGCTCTTGTACCTGAATAAGAAATATTTAAGTGCTGCACAACAAGTGAATTTGCAGACTAAGGAAGTATGGTTGATACTTGGCTGCTCTTTTGCTAATTTCTGTTTACTCAGATATGATGCATAGTGAAGAGCAAAAATTCTCCATGCATCTGTTGCTGTATTTATTGTTCTCCCTTGGCAATCTGTGCAGAGCAGAGGAGTTAGCAGAACCAATGAATTACCCAAAGTGGATTTGGAGAGTGCTTTGCTTCAGAAATAAAGGAGCTGGCTTACATACCCACTTGCAAGGTGTCATGTTAGATATGCTGGTTAAGACGTGAATTACATAAAATAAAATTGTACCTGAGCTTCTACAGGGGAAAAAAAAAAGCAGCAAACCTTTGAATCTGAGAGATGCAGCAGATCTTCATCAGCAAGGCCAGTCTAGGAGCTGGCTGCAGGTCAGGGTTAGAAATTCCTGCACTGTGACTCTGAGTGGAGCTGCAAGTGCAGCACTCACAGGAGAAACCAATGGTTGTTTCAAGTTTGGTAGCATGACTTAGTCTGTCTAGCATCTGATACCTGAAATATGTGAAAAATATATTCTCTTCTTCATTCTAGACCAATTATCAGCTTCCTTCAGGAAGCTACATGGAAATTGTTTGGCTGCTTTGTTTCTCTAGCAACTAACCATTCTCCCTTTCTACCCAGTGCAGAGATGGGAGCAAGATTTTTTTAAGTAGGAACACCTGAGACAGGGTGAGAAATCAAAATGAGTTTCAGGAATGACAGAATCTGCATCTTCCAAGATCCAGCTTCCTGACCACTGGATAGTGTTGCCTTATCCATGTGTTTGAAGTCTTTTAAATCCATTCCATTTAACAGAAGAGTTATTGCAGATTTATGGAGGAAAAAAGAGGTAAGTCTGGACCTGCAGGTGACTAATTTAAGTTCTTTTTCTTTTTGCGAAAAATTCTTGTAGTGTTCAAAAAAAACATGAATAAATGTTTGAATTTCTTATTTCCTCTATCTTCTAGGTTTTTTGTTAGCCCTCTATCTTCTAGGTTTTTTGTTATTTTTGCAGACTCATTGAAGCAGTTACCCTGTTTAGCTCTTCGCATGGAAGAGGATTTTGCTCTAGAATGAGATTCCAGGCTGGGTCTTAACCTAGAGTAGGTATTTCTGTTTATACAAAGGAAGGTTGTAGCTTAACAAATATGTGGACTCCAGAAGGGAGCTGGGGGAGTGTACTGGAAGTGGGTTGCTGTAAATAATGCTGGTTTAAGGATACACACTGGAATTACAGTGTGGAGGGGAGGGCCACAGGTACCACAGGCCCTGAAGGAACACTTTGTCAGATAGCTGGCACCAACATTTTCTGCTTTATGGAACTGGGGAAAGGAGGGGGAGGAGGTGGGAGGGAGAAATGTCATTTTGACCCTGAGTTTATAGGTAGCCCAAAGAGATACAAGGAACTACAGAGAGAAGAGTGTGACCTGGCTGCCTTTCATGCTGACATTTGAAAAATTAGCTCAAGATAGTGCTTTGAAGGGTAATATAATTAAAAAAATAAAAGAAGTCCCCACTTTCTTTTCCTGATACTGATATCAAGAATGAGATGGCTAACGTGGGCGAGAGAGTGATTCAAAATGATTTTTGGATGGCTTTTCTTTTTCTTGCTTTGAAAATTTAGGTGAAGTTAATTATGGAATGGCAGCAGCATCCTCACTAAAGTGAGTGCTTTCATCTCACCTCCTGCTTTTAAAATAGCTGCGCTCTTATCTCTGCTTTGAGGAAGGGGATGTGGGGGGAGAGCACCCTGGTGCTCTTGCAGCCTGGCAGTCACCAGATGAATGAAATGCCTTAGAAGACCTGAGGCCATTAAAGCCTGCCAGCAAGGATATTAAGAGCCTGCCAATGTGCTGATAGCATGTTTTGTGTTAATCTGATGAGGTAAGCAGAGAAGCTGTTCCCAGCACAGGCCAGGTGCAGCTAGGGAAGCACTTGCTGTGCTCAGCGGGATGGGCTTTGAGCTGCTCTGGGCTGTAAGGGGAAGGTGTGGTGTGACACCAAGACAGAGGGCCAAATGCAAAGCCCTAAGAGGATGAGAGTCTGTCTGGGAAGGAAAAGGCAGACAGGGAGTTGGAGTGCTAATAGCATTGCTGCCTGCTAACGCCATCCGGGCAGCCCCTGCTCTTGGTTTTTTCCCTGGGAGTGTGTGTATATGCCACGTGCATATATTTCACGTGGTGAAATCCCAGGTCAGGTGAGAGCTGAAGGCAATACCACTGTGTCTGGGTGAGCCTCCTTTCAGCTGCTGTGATGAGCCTTATAAGCACATTGTAAGCAGAGGTTAATCCTGCTGCATGGGGTAGTAGCACCAGCAGCTCCAGGGGCTGTTCATTACCTCTTAGTGCACAGGACATGCCTGAGGGTTTCACATTCCTTTGAAGAAACAGGCACTTATTTCAGTGGATGCAGTCTAATCTGGCATTCTGCAGTCACCTGTAGCCAGTGGTTCCAGGATCCATATGAGGAGAGCTCTTGGATTGCTAGGTGTGGTCAATACAAGAGCTTTGGGCTTCAGCCCTCTTACAATGACTCGGGATGGTAGCTGAACCTCTATGGCAGCCCCAGGACTAAGTCTCTCTGGAAGCCCTTAAGCCACATTATGGGATCCAAGTATCTCCTTACACAGAAGCAGCACAGATCATTTTTATCAAATGGACTGTGACAGATCTGAAGGGGAAGGGGGCATGAGAATGTGAACTGTCATCTGGAAACAGGTTTGTGCTGTATTCTTTGGCGAGTGTCTGACTTCCCACCGTCAGTCACCTCTAAAGGAGGCCTCCCTCACCACTATCAGCTGTTGGGAAGATGCCAGAGGATCTGTCTGCCCTTTTCTCTGTTCAGTCTGAGAGTTTGTTAAGATGCCCTGAAGAATTCTGGATTTTATTTGTGCCTGTGGTTGGATCTCTTCTGTCAGCTTCGTATTACGTGTCCCTTTGGTGAAGGTCTGGTGCTCCTGTGCCTGCTGTCTGAAAGCTGCTTTCTGCCCTTGCTTTCTCTTCAGCTTACATGACTGCTTTACGGTGCCCTGCTGATGAAATGTTGTTCAGGGAATTAAAGTAACCTCTGAGCTTTTGCAGGATATTTTCACAGCCTAACATTTGCCTAATATCCAATCTAAGCCTCCCCTGGCACAAATTGAAGCCATTTCCTCTCATCCATGTCAGTTGTTGGGTGGGAGAAGAGGCCAACCCTCACCTGGCTACAGCCTCCTTTCAGGCAGTTGTAGAGAGCATTAAGGTCTCCCCTGACCCTCCTTTGTCCCAGGCTGAACACTCCCAGCTCCCTCAGCCTCTCCTCACAGGATTTGTGCTCCAGACCCTTCTCCCCTGCCCTTCTCTGGACTCGCTCCAGCACCTCAGTGTATTTCCTGTAGTGAGGGGCCCAGAACTGGACACAGCACTCAAGGTGTGGCCTCAGCAGTGCCCAGTACAGGGGGACAATCACTGCCCTGGTCCTGTGGCTGCACATTGCTGAAACTATTCCTGATAATTTTGTCCCAAAGCTTGCCAGCATGGAGGTCTGGCTGCGCCATTGTGGCTTGACCAATTGCTTGGATCTCTGCTCACTGTCTCTTGGCAGCCAGTAGGAAGCATCCCTCTTCTGAAGTGGCAGGTTGGGAAAGCCTCTCCTAGCAGCACTCGCTTACTAACTTGAGACATGCCTGGCATCTGAGGCACCACTCATCCTAATGCAGCCATGTTTTCATCCAGCAGCCCGTGCAAGGGGTAGTGTGCTTCTCTGTAAGCAGTACTGGGCGTTCAGACAGATGAGCAGTGCATTAGTTATGGTGTGTCTGTGTTTTTCAAGTGTCTTGTTTTTTCCAGTGGGAAATTAATAGCTTCGGCTGTCGTCTGGTGAGTCTAGGAGTCACAGCTTAAGGAAGAACCTTTCAAAACCGGGTTCTAAACCAATGAAACATCTCAGATGGTTACTGCTGAGTTAATGACTCAGTGAATAAACAAATCACTGGGTGACCCTTCATGTTTCTAGTCTGCCTGATCTTCCTTTTCCCCTGCAGCCTACCTGCATCACCCAAAAATCAATCACAAGGCAATATAATCAAATGCAATGCAATAGTCTCCTTTTCCATCTCTAGCAGGGCTTGTTTGTCATCCTGCGCTACGGAACAAGGCGGGCATCAAGACATGAAGCTGAATTTGTTGCACCCCCTCTGGTTCAGCAAGAAATTACTCAGATATTTTTCCAAGATCAATGAGTTGCCATCATGTCCCAACGAGCTTGCACTCCCTGGCAGAGACATGAGAAATGATCCTTTGTCTCTCATGTGACACTGGCACTGTGGTTGACAAACGCTTTCCTCTTTATGCCTGCTTATGTTTCAGCGTTGTGCATTTTTCTAGATAAGCTGTGTGGCAGCCCTCTCGTCAATCAAACGTGCTGCTGGCCCATGAACTGCAGGCCCGGAGCACTCTCAGCTGGATTTGACCCCACTGAAAGCAGGGTAGAAGGAGCTGGTGGTTCTGGGGGGACTGGGATTGTGTCCAGTACCATCACATTTCTTAGCTGAGAGCTATGTGCTCAGATAAATAAGTGGACCTGTGGAGTATTAGCCTGATTTTTTAGCAACCTCTCCTTGAACTGTGTGAAACATTTATTTTTTAGTCTGCAAGTAAAGCAGTGATTCTCAGTTAAGGTAAAAGAAAAGGGGAAAGTATCAAGAAATTGGCACTGGGTTGCTCTTAGAGAAGTTTCTGGAAAATGCCAAAGGGAAGCAATTTATCATTTTCTAGTTGAAGAATATTAGTTCCAAGCTTTTAATTTTAAAATGTTGAATGACCTCCTCAACACACCCCACCCACCAAATGAGACTACTAATGAAACAAACAGATGGTGATTTGAATAGAGTAAAAGGACATCATAAGGATGTGCCTTGAAACAGCCAGACAGAACAAATTACACAGGAGACTGTGGAAAAGAAAGTGGTGGAAAGCAAACCACCACAGTATTCAGATAGTTCACCAAATGGCCCAGCATGTGAATGGAAAACTGTTTAATTATCTTCCATAATCTGATATGAAAAAAAACATTTTCTATGCAGAAAATGTTGGGCTGATAGTTAAAAGAATTGTAGTCTTGATCAAGCACAGAGGCCAGTCACAAGCATCTGTCTGTGTCTGTGCATCTCACTGCTGTCTCCAGGGCTGTGCATGTCAGTAATGACATTTGTTTGCTTTCTATTTTAAGCAATGCCTGGGAGAAAACTAACTTTTTTTGTTTGCCTCTCTCCCAAACTAATGCAATTTGAAATGCTGTGCCAAGGAGTCTGGGAGGCCTGAGGCAAAAGTTGAAACTGTGACCTTCTGAATATTAAACTGTATCATGGCAAGCTGAGCATCCCTCAGTCAGGGAAGGGGCTGGGGAAGATGGCCCCTGGGCTTGTTTCTTCATCAGTCCCCTCTTTCTGCTCCCTCTGCCCTGTGCCTGGACTCCTTGTGCTTCCTGACAGCACTGGCTGAGGCTGCTCGCTGGCCTTTCGTTGGTGCTTTCTCTCTGGGAATTGCTGACTGCTTTGCAAACACTATGACTTAGGCTTTATAAGCTGCTGTGAGGAGAGGGAATGACAAAACCAGATAATTTGCTTATTTCAAGTTCAAAAGTAAAAATAGGTGGTGAAATCTGCCCCAAGACTGCAGGCTGAGGAAAAACCTTAAGCTGATTTTATTTCTGCTCTTTTCAAAGGCTTCTGGTGCTGAAGCAATGGAGTGTCTCCCCTTTACTCCCCTTTTCCCTGTCCTAGTTCATTGCAGCCTGCTTTGTTGGCCCCTGCCATAGCACTGGAAGAAGTTACCTAGGTGTTGAACACTTAGGGAAGTTGGAAGTGATTCATTCAAACTAAGATGAAGTCCCTTAGGATGGGAAGAGGGAAGGTGACACCTTCTAGGCTCAGCTTCCATTGCTGGGAGAAAAGAAACTTGGTACACGTAACTGCAGAGTGACCCCTGCCTCATCTGCACTGACTACATGGAGGTGACGAGCAAACCAATATCCAGGCTGCACACATCTCCAAAGCTTTGGTGTTTCAGTGTCTGATGTTCCAAGAATTTCAGTAAAAATAATTGTGCTCTTCTGTTGATCCAAGTTTCTTCAGCATCCTCATAAACACACAACCAAAAGTTTCTCTCTTCCAACTTGCTGAAGTAGAAATCAGTTTTGTTTGCTTGGCTGGGTTTTTTTTTGCTGTGAACAAAATGTTTCCTTGTTTCTACTGTACCTGCAGTTGCACCCTGAAAGGAGGAGGAGGGCAAAACGGCCTTCAGTCTCTCCATAATCATCAACCAACACTTCTGCAGTCTTTGAGCATCATCTTGCACTTCCCCTTGCTCTATGGCAAGTTCTCTGGTTCCCTCCAGCTTCCTTTTGTCTGATTATTAAAACTGTAAGGATTGTATCTCCTGCAGCAGAAAAATGTAGGAGCAGTGGGTACCCTGATGGCCTGGCTTGCTGCTACTCCAAAACAACTGTGGCAGCTGCTCAGTCTCAGAGACAGACTTTAGTGTCACTTTGTGCCTTTCACTAGATTTAGTGAATAATAAATATGTAACCTAAGCAAGAGCAGATTCCTCTCGTGCAGACACACATCAGTTCTGTGTGCTTGCACCCACTCCTGTCTCTCTGGAGAGAAACTGAAACATCCTTCAGTCAGTCCTACCTCAGAATCCTTATGCAGACTATTATACAGTCTCTTACAGAGAACTAAAGCTTTTCAGCTTCTGTGTGTAAGCTAGCAGGAAATTATGATCTTGCTTTTACCCTGGTGTACCTCGTTGGCAGAGAGAGGTGAAACAGCCCGAGCACAAGGCTTGCTGTGTGAGTCAGGCCAGGACCCCTGGATCCTGGCTTACCCTTTCAACATCTGTGTTGCCTGCACTGGCTTCAGCTTCAAGGCATGATGATGGAGAGATCTTTGAGGGATTTAGAAGTGCATTATGGATTCCAAAATGTAGCACTTCATGCATGTTCTGTATGCCACTGGCACGGCTCTGTGTTACTATAGGATGTGTAAAAACATACATTGCCCACAATAGTTTTGAGGATAAAAGGTGGATTTTCAAACACTGGCCATAAGTGAGTGTGTAGTCAAAAACCTGATCAGCACATGGTTGTTTTTCTTTACATAGAATCATCTTTTTGCTGGTCTGGGTATCATAAGCTCAGTCCTGCTGACAGTGCCTAGAGAGCTGCTTTTAGCAAAGGAAATATCTCAGTTTTCCTCCTGTGTTCACTGCCTGCCACACACCCTGATGGCTAAAGCATCCCACCAACCATTCACTAGTTTTAGCTCTGTGTGTTGCTGTCTTTGTGCAAGAAGTAGGGAGTCATCCCAGTGATGTTGAAAAGTGAATTTGGCTTTACTTTGGAAGACTCTTGGGCCAGCAGCCGAGGTCAAAACCTCAGACTAATGTGATTTGAGGTTGGATTTATTACTTATACTTTCCTAGAGGTTTCTTTGCAATGCCACTGCTTTTTAACCTCATTTCAGTTTGCCTTGCTTAGCCAAACTTTTCTATGGTCTTCCTGAAGAGCCAGGGCCTGGCAGGATATCTCCAGGATGGCAGGGACCTGCCCAGTTTTCAGAAGTGTTTCTTCATAGCCTCTGATGGCAAATGACTCCCTGAGCTGGATTGCAGGTGAGGAGCAGTGTCTGCAGTGCCCAGGAGGAGAGTGGGGAATAGGGACCACAAACCTCTGTGGCCATGATCATGGATCCATGGGGAAACAGGAGCTTGCTTATCCATGGTAGCAGTGTATTAAAATATAGCAGCTGGTTTGACTGGCAGGGCTGGTCTCCCTCTGCAGTGGGGCTGCTCATCAGTCTGTGATGAGTCTTGGCCAAGTGAGCTTTGAGGGCAGGGAGGGAAGGAGGGAAGACCCTACCACGGGGGCTCCCCATTGTTTCTGCCTGTGGAAATGGCTCCTTTCTTAGGGGTAATAATT
The DNA here is from genome assembly GCA_013397295.1 of Polioptila caerulea. Taxonomy (NCBI): domain Eukaryota; kingdom Metazoa; phylum Chordata; class Aves; order Passeriformes; family Certhiidae; genus Polioptila; species Polioptila caerulea. The sequence continues at coordinate 131,674 of VYXF01012153.1, read as the reverse complement.
GCTCAGGGGATTTTAGTGAGGCAGGAGGCAGCATGGCATGGATGCAGCAGGATGAGCAGCTAAAATGAGAAGGGCAGGGGGAAGGCAGGTGGCTCTGAGCCTCCAGAAGGATGGTGAGGTGTCAAGGTCAGGATTGCTCCCCAAGGTGACCTTGAGAAATTCAGCGTGTCAGTGCCTGCTCATTTCACAGGGCCCTCTCAAGCAGCCTCGGGAGCTGAGAGGAGACTTCAGTGGCTGCAGGAAGGGGAGAGAGGGTCCCTTCATCCCACCTGGGTGGGATGAGAAGCAGTTGGCTGAAAATTCACATCCAGGCTGGGACTGGAAAAAATATCTTTGTGAAGAAGGCAGCAAGGCATGGGTTGGGCTGCAGGAAATGTCTCGTGCCAGCTGAGGGAGAGTCCTCAGAGTCCTGCAAGTGCCTTCTGCCCGTGTCACTTTGCAGCACCTGCCTGCTGGACTCCTCGTGAGCTGTGGTATGGCTCTGACCACTGCTTAGTCATTGATCCTGTCCTGGTGTTATGCTTGCTGAGGAATCTTCTTCAGACATCAGTGCTTAGGTAGCTATCTTGCTGTCCTTTCCAGATGTCCACTTATTTCATGGCTTTCAGCCAATAGTGTGGAAAAAAACAGAGCATGGTTTCTAAAGAAACATTTGCTAGCCTTGGGCAGTTCCCAGCCTGGTGAGATGCAGGCAGCAGTGCATGGGAGCAGTAATGCAGCCCTAGCAAAGAGTTACCCAGTGACCCTTTCAAAGCATTGTAATGACCTGCTGATGGAGAAGGGATAGGGAAAAAATCAAACGGTCTTTACACCAAAGGAGGAGAGAGAAGCAATTAACATGGTCAGATGTGGGAAATTTGACAGAGGAGATGACCAGAACCAGAATTTGCACTGATATCCTTCTCCTATCAATCTTGCCAGGGAACTTGACAGGCAAGAAAAGTCAAAGAGCAGCCAAGGGATTCTGAAATCAAAGGGCTTTGAAAGCTGGATCAGAGAATAGAGCAGTTTTTCCATCTGCTTTGAATTTATTGTTGCTAATGAGGAAGCAGCTCTGGTCTGAGTGAACATGTTTGACCAGAGGGGTCACTTGATATATCCATCACATACGTATCGAGGGACTCTCTCCAAGTTAACCCTTTCACTGTCAAGTACTTACAAATGAGCAATTCATAGAAAGGAAAGACATGCTGTTTGGATTATCAGATCCTATTTATCCATGTGACTGGTGGGAGCTCCTGCAGACAGAGCTGAAAATCCCAGCATCAGCCCATCCTGCTGATCGTGTCGTAAGCTGGTGTGAATTTTCTGCTTCCCTGCTGATATTGGCTGTGGTCAGTCTTATTTAGCTGTGAATCCAAGATCATGACTGAGCATTACTTTGCTCAGTAACATATAATTCATTTATACAAAGCTGGAAGTGGTTCTTTCAAACACTTATTTACAACGAGGCCCCCTGTGCTGCTCAGTTTGGATGCTGTCCCTGTCAGCAGGAGATGCATAAGGGGACTGACCTCCCTCCCCCAGCCTCCCCACCAGGGTACCTAAGCAATGGAGACTACAGTGAATTTGGGTGAAGGGGCAGATGGGAAAATAGGCTGATGAGAAAAAGAGGAGAGTTGGAATTAATTAGAGGCCCTTGGCAACCCATGAGAATTTATCTTGAAATTGGTAGCCTCATTATCTAAATACCAAACACCAACCTTCCCATTCCGGATTCCTAAAAACTCTTCTGTGTTCCCTGCCCTTTCCTGCCTTAAATGCTGATGCCTTCACATTTGATTTTCTCTGACTCCTGATAATGCTGAAGGCACAACAGCCAGGGACGAAAGCCATGGGGATCTGCTTGCTGAGGTTATGATCCCCAATTATCATTCCAGGCTGCTGCTTGTCTGCAAGGCAAGAGCTGTAGATGAGACTCACAGAGCTACAAATCTTCTGAGTGGGATAGAGAGTGCAAGGGGAGGTGTTGGCATGTGAGCCACATCTCTGACTCGTCACCAAAGAGATTGCTCGGGGAGCCTCGGTTACAACAGGGAGCTTGGTGGCTCACACTGCAGAATTACACTTTATTTCTTCTCCTGAGCACTGCAGAGCTCTGAGCCAAGCTGGCCATTGGAGCAGACATGGGTTGCAAAGGTAAGTTCAGGGGGTGTGTTCAGAAAACTTGCAAAGCAGGTGACTGGATGCTTGAGTGGGTCCATCTCCTGTGAATCCTCTTCTAGCTGTTGTGTTAAAAGTATAGATATCTGGCAGAAAATTAACCCCCCCATGCTTTCCAGCCGGTCCTCAGAGATCAGAGGGGCTGGGTGTGGCTGGGCTTAATTTCTGGTAAATTTGGCTGCATTTAATAAGATCCCAGATGCACAAATCCTGTGGTCACACTCTAAGTCTGGTCACCTTCACTATCACTGATGCACAAGTGGTGCAGTTTCTTAGAGCAGCAGGTTACAGATTACTGTGGGATTGCTGGGGATAAATTCACCAGACCTGCACAGTATAAATGGATAGCACTACGTACAAGTGTCCCTGGGTATACTCCAACGCAGTCAGAGGCAGAATCTGATGGAAGAGGCTCCCTGCTTTGGGGAGGGGAGAGGAGCAAGTTGATCTGTCTGCATGATAGGGTTGTATTCTCATCCTCTGCTACTGAGGATTTCAAATGCCCATTTATACTTCTGGCAGAAGTGGAGGTGAAACTGTCATCAAAATATCCTGTTATTGCCATCATAAATGGGAGGCAGCCATCTTATGTGTAAGTGAGGGACATGGAGAACTACAAAGAGAGCAATTACACGGTCTGGGGTTTGTGCAAGGGTAGAACAGAACCCTGATGTGTTAGTCTGTCACGCCCTCTTCCACCAGTTCCAGAGATAAGAGTCCTCCCACCTGATAAGCTATCAATCAGCAGGCCATCATGCCCACTGTCATGCCAACATAATCCCTTCACTGCATAATCTCTCATCATATCTGATTGAAATCCTTTCACTGCTTATCTCATGGCATCCTTTTAGGCCTCCTTAGTGCACAGCAAAACACATTTAAACTTTCAAACCCCATTTAAAGCGCAGGATGAGGCACATTAGTCCCATCCATTTAGAAGGGGATACACTATGGCCTTAGCCTGGCATTTCCAATCTGACCTGTCCCAGGTGAAGGGTGCTGACCTGCCTATGGCTGCAGTTCAGGTCAGTGCAGCTGTGTGTGCTCTCTGTGGGAGCAGAAGGCACAGTGAGGTAGCAGGGTTCAGCTGATGTGCAATAACTTTAAAAGGTGGTGGGCTGAGTGTGTGGCTGAAGCCTGAGATTTGCATGAGCTTAAAACCATAAAATGCAATTATTCTCTGGGGATTCATTTACAATTAGTCTCAGTTTGTGGCCAGGTGAGGGCATGTGACAATGTCTTTAATCTACCTTGTCATCTTTTTTCTCTTCTGGAAGACTGCCTTTTTCTGAGGTATTTCTACTTTAGTTGTCTCCTTGAATGTCAGGGTATGTTAGTTTTAGGGTGACCTGTCATTTGACTTCAGCAGTGTTGCACAGAGTCTCTTAACAGCACTTCTGGGCCTGCTTCAGTGGATGGTGATAATGTGGTAGATATCAAACAGAAAAGGATTTTGGAGTGGATGAAGGGTGTTGTGGCCATCAGCTTATGAGATATTTAGGATTATATTTTCAAATGAAGTGTTGGGAATTAAAGAGACTGAGTTTTCAAGGGCATTTTATCTGCTGGGACTATTTAAACCTGGAAATACACAGTATTGATAACACAGCAGTATTAAAGTTTGCTGCATCAGATTCAGCACAATTTTGGTTGTCAGCTAGCAGAGAGAGCACAAAGTCCTTAAGCAGCAGTTAATTCTCTTATTTGGAGGCTTTCTGTTTGCTGACTGCTAAACTCCAAACACTGGCTGACAATTGTCTGTTTAGAGCACTGTCTATTCTTAAATCTCCCTTCCAAACTGCTCCCTGGCTCCCTGCTGCTGTGGTGGATCTGGCTCACTGAGCAGCTGACTGAGCTCAGCTCTGAAATCAGCAGGACCAGGTGCATACTCCAAACATGGCATGGCTTGGCGATCTGGCCTTTTGGGACAGAATTAGTAGATATATTTTTAACACAACTTGTTTTTTCAGCTGGATAAAGGTATTGTTCTTCTAAAACCAAGGCTTTGCTAGGTCCAACTGGAGTTAGGTTAGTTAGCAGCCAGGTCATGTGTGTTAAAATAGGCCCGTGGTGTGGGTCACTCTCAGCCATTTCTCATCACTGGGCTCACTGGGGAACATTTTCTGTCTGATTGCTCGCAAAGAGCAGAGCACAATTGATCCTTCCCCTCCCTGCATCACTCTCACTTTCTTTTCTTTTTCTCCCTGTAAAGCACCTAGCACCAAATAGAAAAGGGGAGCTGTAGTCACTGGAGGGGTACTGATGCTGTCATTGCCTTCCTAAGCACCCACCTGGACACAGAGCCCTGTGCTGCCTGCAGTCCTGTCACAGACTAAAGAGCACCAGACAGCCCAGTCCTGTGTCCTCACACCAGAGCTGCCCTCCAGTCTGGACAGGAAAGTCCAGCTTCCACGGCATGAAAACCAGCTGGGGGTAAGGAGGGAGAACCTGTGGAGCTGCCTTGGGTTTGCCTTTGTTTTCAGAAGTGCAGGAGGAGTGTGTGGTCCTGTAAAGTACATAATGACAGGGACTCTGGGGACAAGGGATATTTTTGGTGGTGCATTCAGAGTACTCCTGGTGGAAGGCTCCTGGGGGGTGTGAGAGGAGGAAGAGAGGCAGAAACACTGGTTAAGGGGCTGGTTTATAATTATAAAATGGCTTATGACATTTTCTGTGGTAGTTGGCATACAATAGATCTCAAGAGGAAACGAAGAGACCCATAAAGTTCTTTGTAGATCAGCCCAAATAAAGGACAACACCTGAACATAACTAGCTCGTTGCAGGCATTTCTCTGTCAGGTGTGGAATGTCCAAATATCATAAGTGCTATGATAAAAGTGAGTTAATAAGGCAATAAATGGCAATTATGAAGTCCCTTGTTGATTTCAGAGCAATAAATCTGCATTTCTATTTCACTTATGATGGCCCCTTCACTGTTCCCTGCATCTGCTTCACCTCAGGTTTATTTGAGCAATACATCATCACTCCTGAGACATCCCTGGTATCTGCAGGCTCTGCAGACCTCCTAAAGGCCTGCTCAGGCTGTACTGCCTCCCAGGGCATATTTACTCTGTACCATATCTTACAGGAAATGCCTGGAAACCAGCATTTAAAACCAAAATAAAAATCAAAACACCCTAGGCAAAAGGGACCTTAGATGTAAAAATGGAATTAATGTCAGTGAATCAACCAGAATCATCCAGGCTTGGTTCATTTGGAAGTGCCATAATCCCTTCCTCACTCTGGATGAATATGAGCCTCATACAGCAGGGACTTTAAATACATGGAATTTATTTCCTGTGCCCATTCATGTGCCTAGTCACAGCTACATGAAAGGAGAGACGAGGCTAGGGATAAGATGCTACTAAAGAGGTGGAGAAATGAAGGGGGGTATGCAGGGAAATCCTGTGGATAGTTGCCAATTTACATGGAAGGCCTGAAGTTGAGACAAGGCAAAGGGGGTTCTTCCTAAACAAACAGATGGGCTGGTCTTTCACTGTGGCCTTTATTCACAGTTTCCTTCTGAAGCCTTTCATATGAATGAGGTGGAAGGACACTCTGTTAAAGTGGGTCAGGGAGAGGTGAAGAGTTGCAATCAGCTACAAAGCCCAGCAGGATGTGATTCCTTTGAAGAGCACTGTGATAGTGATTTAGGCCCAGGAGCTGAACCCGTTGTATTTTCAAAGCTGTGTGGTACTGTGCTCCTGAGGAACTTGGGAGAGAGAAAAATTCTGCAAAACACTCTTTTCTTTGTAGGCAGCAGAAAATAATTTCAGCCTTCGCTGTCATAGGGAACACAGTAATCCAGTATCAACATCTTTGTCTTGGCACAATGCTCAGTGCACGTGTAGGTTCATTTACCTACACACTGCAAGAGGCTTAATACCAAGTGGATCAGTTGATTATTCTATCACCACCAAAACAGGTGTAATGTAGCTTTTTACCTGCTAGGCAGAAGTCAGAGGTAAAGTGAGATGTTCAGAGACAGTGCAGAGACAAGCACTGGGCTCAGAAGTCTGCGTTTCCAGGCCCCATGTTCAGGGTTTCCTGCAGTTTTACTTTGGTCCCAGAGGTGACAGCAAGGCCCCCAGGTCTGCTGTAAAAGCCAAACTCAGTCCCACTACCCAGGGCTGGACATGCTGCTGAGCCTGGAGAGCTGCAGCTGCTCCTGGGCCCTGTTTGTTTCTGCAGCCAAGGAGCTGTGAGATGTTTGATTTCTTGAAGGGCATGCAGAGATCTCAGCATAACCAGGCTGTGGCCCAGAGTTGCTCCAGAGCCTGCTGTTAGAACAGCCCTATGCTTAGGGCTATGCTAGGGCTCCTTCCCCAGAGCACTGCTGATGTGAGTAAGCTGCCTGTACTTAAGAAAAAAATATCATTAATGACCAGAATGTTGATTTTTGTATGCAGAGATTGTCCCCAAAGATTTTTTCCCCCTCTCTAGAGAAATACTGATTAATTGAATTTCATCACCTGAAAGTCAAGTTCATTTTCAGATACTAGAATGCTTCATAGCTCTCTCCACCATTTCAACAAAGGACAGTCTGTGTAATTTATTTTATTTTTTAATTTTGATGCTTTTCATTTATTATTGGATTTTTGAAATAGGATGGTGTTCTTTCACTGCCAGAGTGTAATCTGCTCTGGAGTGCAGAATGGCAGTGTGTATGACACAGAATGATATAAGGAAATGGAATTGTAGAGGAAGAAGAAATTCTAACCAAAAATACCACAACAGTTGCTTCTCTTGGGGAAATTTGTACTGAGATCCCTTCTGACACTGCAGATTAGATGGGCTCAGAGGGAGGATTATCAGAAGTATATCAGAAGTGTCTGAAGTTCCAAAGTCAGTGCTCCACACCTCAGAAAATTGGACCATTTCTCTGTGAGCTGCCAGTAGTGACACAATCCACCCATCAAACTGCATAGATCAGCCTTATTTATCTAGGAAAAGACTGCTGCTGTGTCAGGCTACTGGAAATTTGATCCTGAAATAACTACAATTTTGGGGTGATGCTTTAACACCAGGGGACAGAATCCTTGGTGTTACTGATGCAGTACCAGTGGCAGAGTCAGGCTCCTGCCCAGGGCTGTGAAGACAAGGTCTCTGCCTCTGAGAATGTGCAATCTGGGGAGGTGGTGTGCAAACCACAAGGTGGAATGAAGGTTCACCTTGATTAGATTTCTTGCTTAGCTGTTTTATTTTATTGTTTTGAAAGCATAGGAAAGGGGTTTTATTTTTTACCTGCCTAAGATCAAGGTGAAAATGAGGCCAGCTTTCATTTTGTTTAAAAGGTCTTTGCTTTATTGAGAACTATGTTACCAAACTCACAAGGGAGTGTTGAATGTGTCTATTTCAGTGCCTTTAATATTAGCCAGAACTTCCAAGACAGCACCAAAGGGAGAAATGAGGTCACTGGAAAGCAATGGCTAGAAATTGTAAATAAGATTGCTTACAGGGCTTAGGTGGTAGATGGGAGTGATAGTGATGTTTGAAGTTTACCATCTGTGCCCAAGAAAAGGAGAACATCCTGAGACACAGATGGCAAAGTACACTTTCATGCTGTTCTTTTCAGAGAGGAAAAAAAGTAGTTTCTAAATGCAGTTCTCTTAACTTTCAGTTAAGCAGTGCACTAAAGACATGCTTTCTCATGTGTTTCTTTGATTTCACTCTGATCTTCTGATTATTTATTTGTCATCAGACACAAAAGCCTATCAGTTGTCTGTTGAGATCCAGTTAAACTTTCTAGACTTCCTACCATTCTGGCTTAATAGAGCATAGAATAATACTGTCTGACACAGTGGATTGGAAAAAAAATAACACTCAAAAGGAGAGGTCATGTCTTGGTGTAAGCATAAAAATAAGATAAATGCAGAAACAGGCTTGGGAATGAGGCCCCAATACCCAAATGCCACCAAGAACTAAGGAACCAGAATAGTTCAGACAGTGGGTAATTTACTGATTCTGGTCATAAATCTGCAGTGAGCTTTATGTGGGTTGAGCCCTGCCACTGTGTGGAGCACAGATACAACCTGGGGAGCCTTGCTGACCTGTACAGTGATTTGTTTGGAAGCGAAGATGCCATTTGCCTCAAGATTTACTGATGCAGAAAGTGTGTTTGAACACCCTGGGCCTACAGTCACTGATAGAGTTGTAAAGAAATCAGCATTTCCAGTTAGCCCTGTCAGTGCAAAGCATTGGTACGCTGCAGTCATCTCATCCTGGTTTCTTATCACTTCTTTTCAGTACAGTGCAGAATGTCAAAGCAAACCTGATTTTTAAAAAAATTTTTTCTGTAAGAAACTAAAGGGCCCACTGCAAGGTCTAGATTTTTCAGTGTAGAGTTCCTCCTGCATTTTCTTTTCAAGGCTGAGTTATAGCCCTCTAAATTACAAACAAAAGTGCTGGCCAACTCTAGCTAACAGCTCTGATGGATGCTATTATATTTCTGCTGCTAGTTGGCACTCAACCCTCACTATCTCATCAGCATAAAGGGATGCTGTCAACTTGACAAATTGTGTCTTCCTTAGAGGGAGGGGGAAAAACCCGTACCTACTATTGTTCCAAAGCAGCCTTTACAAGAACAGTGACTAGAAGAGAGTAAGGATGAAAGCAGGGTGCTATTTCACTGCCTCTGCTCTGTGTGTTTACTTTGCATATTTGACAGCACTGTGTGGTGTGTCAGTGTTGCCAGTGTGCATTAGCACTTCCCCTCCCAGACTGGCAAGATGATGCCTCCTGGGAGCAGGGGGTGCAGGAAGGTCAGCGAGGGGAGGGAACGCTCTCATCCCAGGCCTTGTATTAACAGCAGCAGCAAAACCGAGTGGAAAAGCAACAAGAGAATTTGTAAATACATTGCACAGGATGCCATTGTTCTCCCTGCACTCTTTTAAGCTGTTTTCTGACCTGCTTGGGAAAGAAGGAACCCTCTCTCTCCCCGCATCTTACTTGGTTCTCCAGACGTGATTTTACAGGGTCCTGCTCACCACTATTAAAAGACAAATCTATGCAAAGCTCACGTTGTCTGAGGGACCAGTTTGGAAACATTCAAAGTTGTCCGCATCCCTTTAAATGCAACAATGTTACCCTTGTAAGTGCCTTGGCTGTCCCTGGAGGACTATGCATTCAACCTGGCAAAAAGAAGGGAGAGTTCCTCCTTGTTGGTGTTTAAAATGACTGGCACAGTCCAGAGAACCGTCTGCGGCTTCCATCTCCGCCAGCTTCCCCAAAAATGTGCTCAGCTGCCTCAGCCTCAGCTATGGGAGCATCTGGGAGACCTTTGCCCGAGCAGTGAATAAGAGCCCCGTTCTGGTGCTGTTTGCACTCGGGCAGTCTTGGCTTTGCTTCCACCTTCCGAGGAGCACAGCCCAGCCTGCTGCGTCCTGCCGAGAAACGGAGGAGGGAAGAGAAATGGGAGACCGAGCTCGCCATCTCCTGGGGAAAAAGAATTTGCGCTTTCAGGAATTTCTTTTGTTGTGGCATCCTTTGCCTCTCCCTCTCCTTTCACTCACGCGTGCCCAGCGTGTCGGCCGGAGGTGCTCAGGTGCTGTTCCGAGCCCGGCCGGGCCAGGCAGTACCAGTTTAGAAGGCTGGAAATAGTCAGCTGAGTGGTTAAGTTAGGTCAAATTCTCTCAGTGACATTTAGGCTTGAGTGTTACAGCAAACCAGGAGGAGTGTAAAGCTAGGCTCATTTTCTTGCTTTCTCTTGAAGGTTAGCCTGGTTATTCCGAAAAGGTTCTTTCCCAGAGGGTGGCTGGGCACTGGAACAGGCTCTCTGGGGCAGTGGGCACAGCACCAGCCCGACAGAGTTAAAGGAGTGTTTGCACACTGCTGTCAAGCACACAGCGGGATTGTCCTGTGCAGGGTCAGAAGCTGGACCCCATGACCCTTGTGGGTCACGTCCAGCTTGGGATATTCTGTGATTCTTTCTTTCCTAAAGGTTAATGTTGCAGAAAGCTGAGGAAGTTTGTGAGCTTGCAGTGCCAGCTCTGACCTTGCCGTGGTTGCTCTTCCTGTGATACTCAGTAAAATAAACCAGCGAATTGTCACAGGGTGGGTGTACTGTGTTGGTACTTTTGTTATGTATTTCCTAGGTACTTCAGCAGCTCACAGTCCAGAAAATAGGTTTATGAAGCACAGAGCAGCAACAGTCAGGTTCTTATGTGCTTAAAAGGGCAGGGGCTGTTTTTATCCTTACAGTGAGGCTTCTAATGGATAGCCATGATTTTTTGAGTGTAACTGAAAAATTCAAGACCTTTGGCACATTCTCATCAGCGTTGCTATAAATGCGTCCCTGCTTTAGTTTGTGAGGTTTAATTCACAGGTGATGGCAGTGCAGCTGCCTTCAAGCAGGGGCCAGATGAATGTGGATCATGAGAGCAGATGGAAACGCTGGGCAGGATGAGCACATACTGATGGTGGGTAAGCCAAGGTCTTGCATTGTAATGATACAGGGCTGTGCTGGTGCAGTGATACTGGAGACTAAATTACATAGTGTTTACCAAGTTACACCTTGGAGAAGTGAGTTAATAAGGCAGGCCCAAGTGTCACAAGCATTATTAATCTCTTATATTAAAAATGGAGCAAAAAAATCTACCTGCACATTTATGCAGATGGGGGGAAAAATACATGAGTTTGTGTAATTACTGTGTCATGGTCTAAAGTTTCTGACTAAGGGGTCAAAACGTTAGAAAAGGGTCTGGGCAGGTAGGATTCCTCAACTTCAAGTGCTGCCACTCTACAGCTTAGTGAGATGAATCTTTTAAGGGTATATGAAAAAGAGTGGTAAATGTATTAAACTGCTCTTTTTGTAGGGGTTATTATGACTCAGAATAACCATAGTTATAAAGCAGCTGAGGAAAATACACCACTAGGTATCTTGTTCCTAGTACCAAAAACTGAGAAGCTGGACTGTTGTGGTTTTTAAGAGAGATATGTTCATTTAACCTATCCCAGATTGGTCTCTTGATCCCAAAATGCCTTTTTCAATCCTGATTTGGGCAGGTGGTCCCATTTATATTGTTAAAGAAAGTTTATTATATGCAGTGAAAATTAGATAGCAAAAAAGTAGAAACTAACATTTTTCACTGAGGTCAAAACAATTCTAAAACAGATTACTAGTAACAAAAATAACTTGTTTGAAGTGAAACAGTAAGACTTCAGTTACAAACAAAGCAAAAACTTTGTATACATGGTAGTTTCAGAAGAGCTTGAATATATAAATTTCATGTATCAAACTCAAAACTTAAATACAGAGCAATTTATACCTTTACTAAACCATCATAAGTCTTAGAAAGTCTTCTACTGTTTTAGACCAGTGTTTAAAGATCAGTAATTGAGGTAGAAGCTAGGAGTCTTAAAGACATTTTCTTTCTAAGCTTTTCTTGCTCCCAATCACATCTACACAATTTTTAGTCTGAACACCCTAAAGTACACATTTTCTTGCAATAAAAGGAAGCATTATTTGTATTGTTTTGAATAATACCAAGTAGGCTTTAATGTTTTTATTGCTTTTTTGACACTTTGACACAGATTCCACACAATGTCTGATTGTGACATTACAATTTGAATTTAACTTGCATACTGTGTTTTACAAATACATTTTTCACTGTTTTGCTTACTGTAACTGAATTAGCACCATTACCAAGTGTACATGTAGAAAATGAATTTTCTATTTCTCAGATACTGGAATGAGGATGGAGCTTTTAAGCTCCACTTCACAATGCAGGCTTGTGGTTTCCTGGCAGGAGTTCATTCAGGTGATTCACATACTATGACAGTTCACTCTTTAGTAATGTCCTTGGACAATCCTCAGGAAACACTTGTGGTGATGACCCCATTCAAGGGAGATGCAAACTGTTAAGTGAAGAATGGCCACTGCAATTCTGAAAGGCACAGAATATAGAGCTTACAGACTTAGCCATCAAAAGTGGAGGGGGATTTTACTGCTTCTTAAATAGGAGGGGAAAATGGAAAGGTAAGAAAGAAGGAAGCAAAGGAGGACAGTGTTGGCACAGTAACAAACTGGTAACAGAGAAGAGATGAATACATCATCTTTTAGGCTAGTCCTACCAAATAGCAGCAATATGTGGAGGGAGGATGAAATCTAACTCATTTTAAGAGAGCAATAATTTTATGAGAAAGATCACATATGATTGCCTGCAGTAGGAGGCAATTTATTCTCTTTCTGTCTAGCAATTTCCATACAAAGGACTTTAATGTGAAGCTCTCCTGCTGTCTGGGTAATGACAGTCCTACTCAGCCTCCCTTGTTTTATGCACCTTTTTCTGAGCAGCCTCAGCTCTTCTGGCTAAGGACATTAAGAGTCCAAAATAAATTAAGTAACAATTAAGGCAAAGATTTGAAGGCAAGCTCTCACAGCATCCTAAATATTGGGCTAGAAAACACCAGTGTCTTCTTGCAGAATGACTAGAGATCTACCCCTTGAAGTCACCAGATGTTTGGCATGGCTCTGGTCCAGTGAGCACACTCCTTTTTGTTAAGGTTCCACAAGCAACTTTTAGCTACCTACAGAAAGCTCCACTCTGCCACCAGAAAAGCCTTTTGAGTTTTGAGTCTTCCTTTTCTTTACAACTATTCTATAGTTGTACAATGGTTTTGTATGAGAACAACTATCAATTCTTCACTGCATTGGACCCTACATTTTGACTACAACTTCAGTATTTACCTCAAGGATTTCTTCTGTGCTTTGACTTCCTCAGCTCCTCTAACAGTACAGTATTTGATCCTACATTATTTACCTCCTTAGCAATTCTTACCTTCTAAAACACTACTATATAAACTATTTGTTATTTTTTTTAAGGCTAGGCTGCAAAGGCAATGAAACTTCCTTGAACTGAAGTACTCTGTTAGAGATGTTTTTCACAGCTTGAATCTTACAGAACATACTCCTAAATGTCCATCTCCTCCATTGAGATGTCCCTATTGCACACAAAATGTTCCAGTTTGTCTCGATACCATACTAAGCTTTATAGTCTGTGCTCAGGACTTTAACAAGGGACTTGCCACAGAGTTGATCTTGATACATGAGCTGCATTTCACCATTATGTTTTAAAGGCACAGCCTTCACTTACATTTATACTCTAGCTTGCACTTTGGGGGATGTATAAAATTAATTAACAAAGTTCTTGTAGTTTATGCACACTTGAATGATTTCATGTTTCCAAACACAACAAACAATGTTTTGTGTCTTGAAGGAGAGCCCAGTGCTGTAGGAAAGATTGGATTTTGCCATAAATGCATTTGGATACAGACTTCTAGAGAAGCTCATCAGAAAAAAGAATCTGAATTTTGTTGATTTTCTGCATTTAACTCCTCCACACTCTCAATGTACATATATTTATAAACTTCTAGGTCAAGGTCATCACCTCTAATATTGTACAGAGGTGGTGCCCATGGAAAAAGGTGCCCTGAAACTGTATTACAATGAAGAGAAGGAAGTTTAAAACATGAATCAATTTGAATAGGAAAAAAAAGATCCTTCTTCAGCAACAAATATGAACATCCATTAAACCAGCCTAGAAACTTGGCACCACCACAGAGGCTGGGGTAACCCAGGACAACATCTCTTCCAGACTGAAAAGGATTCACAAAATCAATTAGCAGTTCATTCTTTAATTAAATGAAGTTTTACACAAACAACAGAACACTTTGGAGAAGTACAGGAATGCATTGCCACAGAGGGGTTTCCTACAGCACAGAAAACAGCCTTCAATTCTTTATTCTCCCGGTTTGGTTTTTGTGCAGCAAAGGCAAAGCCCAGAGTCCAATAAACCCCAAGCGTGAATTACCTGAACTCCTTTCTTTCTTTTCAAATAGGAGGAAGTCAGTTCCTGCTAGAGATGTACAGAAGAGTCACTTTGCTATGAAGCTGATCAGAAGGGAATGTGTTGTAGCATAACTGCCCTATTTCAACTCATCATTCTGTAATAGCCATCTGCAGCATGGCTGTGCTTCTTTGACAGGGAGAGTGCTACATCCAGCAGGCACCTCAGTACATGCACATTCCTGAGAGAAGCATCCTCTTTTCCTGATGTTGGAGGGCAGCCCATTACCCAGCTTGAGCCTTTCAGATTGTCATTTCAGGACAGAGATAGAACTTGCTTCATTGGTTGCAGCTATTTGCTTTTTCCAGTTATGACCCTTGTGATTAAGCCAGGCTCTGAGCCCTCAAATCCTCTTCTGAAACGGTGAACAGCTTTTGTTCAACAACATAATACAAAACCACTTTTTGGCATCCAATCAAATGAATATTTGAGTGTTAGCTTCTTAAAAGCTATCTCATTAATTCAAGAAAGAAACCTCTTTAGTTTTGTTTTCTGAAACAGACAACATGTTACACTAGGCTGCAACTTCTGACAGCTGTAGGTAGAGAATACTTCCCTTCCTTGCTGCTGGAATCCACGCCCTTGAGCATTCATTTGTTTGCAACGGCAGAAAGTTGGTCCCGAATCCTTCCCAGACCTTCTAACATAGTGTCCAGGGTTTCTTTGCTCAATTCCACAGTCAGTGCAGAAACAACAGGATCATTTCCACATAAGGCAGCATCTTCCTGAATCTTAAAAAAAAAGGAAAGCAGATGTTAGTTGTATGAAAAATTCATTTATGTGTTTTTCCAGAGCCACTACAAAAGTCAGTGTTTAATACATAGATCAAACAAAATGGTTTGGATTTGGAATCCAGCTCCATCCTGAAGAACCATAGCACATTTTCTAAGCTGTGTGCCCCACTAGTGCACTCCCATTGACAAGGAGCAAGTGAGCATCTACTGCCATGAATATTGGGATATTTTGAAGATACTTGTGGCAGGAAGCCACATCTGCATCAAAAGCATCTCAGCAGATACCACATAGGATACTTAACCCCACCCCACACAGATTTTAATTCTTCCTCTGAATCCCACTAATCTGATTTTTATTGGTTGGGGGGATCCAAGACTGCAGAACTCAAGCAGTAAGTTAGGTATACTCCCCAAATGATAGATGTGGCCAGTGAAGGAAGTTATTAGTGATCTCAAGTCATTTCCCAACTAATGAAGTCAGCTAAACATGCTGATGAGTGCTTAGAATTAAAGGATGATGGCTTCATGATTTATCTTCTTTTTTTTCTGTAGAAAACAATGAGTAGGAACAAACATGGTGACTTCTCACATCCTCATGCACACAAAACTTCCTTGCAGGAGAGCTTTCATCAGAGACATCATTCCCAGGCTCTGTGGCATTTCAGGTACCATCTCTGAGAAAGTCTATTGGTCCACCAGGCACGAGGCAAGCACCAGATGCCTGTGTGAACTGGTTTGCCCTGGCAAGTCAGGTGTTGGACTTCATAATTTCGGTCCCTCACAGCCACTGCCATTACCTTTAACTGCAGCAGGCAGGTAGGGACGGCCATTCTTGCGATGCTGTCTGAAGATGTCTTGATGTCCACCCTCCAGTCCATGTCCACCAGCCGAGGCAGGGAGACTGGGGGATTAAAAAAATGGCTCTGTTAGGCTCAGCAGCACACAGTGATACCAGACCCTGGAACCTGTGACCACCACCATGCACAGCCCTCTCCACTTCTGGCCATGGGAAGCGTGCAAGTTTAGTTGCTACTACTTGGTTTCACATCATTTTACTCTGGAATAAGCCAGTCCTGGAAGGCCTCCTCATGACACTGGAAGGGCAAAAAGGGCTCTCCCATCATTACATACAATGATAGTTCAGTGCAAGAAGCAGAGGTAAATTCCCAAAGCAGCTGGGAGGAGGAGAGCAGTAAGATATCTTCTCCACATCTCTATGCCCTGCCTTGCTGTCTACACTCAACTTTCATCATGAGGTGCTCTGGCACCTGCATGCTTACTGCTCTGCTCTGAAACTGGTAAGAAAGCACTCAGGAAAGCTTGTAAAATCCAGCAGGATAAAACATGTTATTTCAAGTTCCCCAACCTGGGAAACAAAGCATCCTGCAGTACAGCAAACATACTGGCAAACTGCAATCTTCACATTCCTTAAAAATATTTCAAATATCATCCTAATTACATGCAGCCTAGCAGAAACCATTTAAAAGGTGCAATACTGACATCAATAGCTCAGAGCTGGTGACCTCTTGGGCCCACCCAAGGAAAGAAAGACAGGTCTAACTTGGCTGCTAAGGGAAGAGCTGTCTCAGTTGGCAATTGCAGCCTGTCTGGATTCTGCCTATTGTAAGATGCTTAGTGTCCTCCCCAGGGGTTGACTGCCAGCCTTCCTACAGGCTACAGACACTCAACTCGCTTCCTCTCTGTGCTGTATTGTCTAACTGAATTTTTTTCTGACTGGGGAAAGGCTCTCTCTCTGCTCCTGCTGCTTCCTTGCACAGAGCTCCAGGGGGCAGTGCACAACTGGCTGCCTTGCTCTTGCTTTTGGAACAAATTCCAGTTCAGTCTGTCAGGGCCAGCACTTGGCAGCACTTGCTACAACACAAAATACATCTGTTTAGCCTTGTATGTTAATTTGCAAAGATTGATTGCTGGTGGCTTGGGAGGGGCAGGAAACCATCCACTTTTTCATGTTAACACAGATCAATCTGTTGGAATGTCTGCCTTGGACCACGGCCTTGGTCCCTATGTAACGCGTGTCAGATACTTCATGAATACCAATAGTAAGATAATCCATTATTTCCTAGCAGACAATCTCATTCCTGAGATTACTACTTACTCTGACTGGCTTGTGCTTCATTCCTCCAAGCAGAGCTGTGAAAAAGGGGAGAAAACAGTATCAACTTTGGGCTTTGAGAAAGAAAAAAAAGAGGTAAGCATTTAGCATGGCTTATCCCTGACTGAAGGGTCACCAGCAGTAAGGAGGAGACAGAGACTGCCTGTGCTACTGAGTGCCATGGAAAGGCTGGGACTGGTGGGTAATGGCAGGCAAACTGGTGACTGACGATGGGTTCTTCTGGAAGAGCAGCTCATTTAAAGCACGTACCTTTCTCCCTGGTTTTATCAAAGCAATGGGCTCCAAGCATTGAGGTGTACAAGCAGAACTGCCCTCCTCTGCCACCACCTCTTGTATGCTCTATCACATACAGTGCCTCTGCACCAGAGCCACGGTGACAAGTGGATGGATATCTAGATACTACCTAGATTTTCTGGAGCTGAAATCCAGACTTCTAGGTTTTATCATCAACAGCACATTTTTTCACCACACAGCTGTTAAGATAAAAGGGGCTTTGCATATTGGGAATGCAGCCCATGTCTGTTTCAAGAGTCATGAAAAAACTCTGTGTGCCCATGGCTGTGTTACATTGGCCATTCCACTCAGATGACATGTTCTGTTCAACTCTGCTCATCCCGGTCTGTGTGTTTATGCCCAAGGCACACAGAATTTACAGAAACACGACTCTGCGTGTTGCCAACTATCCACGTATCAAACCACACACACAGTCTCTCCAGCTGAAAGCAAACGGCAGGTGCATAGCACTTACATATTCTCCAGGATTATCTTGGTCAAGAGGTTTTTCAGGTTTTGGTGGAAGTTTTCTGGGAAGAGACAGAGGATGTCTTCCGCCCTGGCCAAGCCGCGGTACACCACGTGCCTGGTGAGGTTGTGCAAAGCAGACACCAGCTGTCAGGAGGCAAGAGGGGAAGGGGCCGGCTGAAAAGCACTGCATACAGCACAGGACGGGCCTTCTTAGCCACGAGACACGGCTTATGCTGCGAGGCCCAACCCACCAGAGCCCTGGGCATCCAAGTACGGCCCGACAGCCTTAGCAGGCTGGGGCCGAGCTCCTCAGCGCCCTCCGCTTCGCAGCCTCAGCCCCTTCCCTTCTGCCGCGGCCCCGGGTCCCGTTTCAGCAGCGGCCGCGGAGCCCCGCACCTTCCCGAGGGCCTGGGCACGGCCCCTGCTGGCACCCGCTCGCCCCGCTCGGTCCCTCCCG
>VYXF01012153.1:92764-113465 GCA_013397295.1 Polioptila caerulea | reverse complement strand
GCGGGCTGGAGAAGCCCTCCTGGCACAGCTGCCGCACGGCGTCCTTCGACGGCGCCTGGCGGGGAGCAAAGCGGGGGCGCTCAGCCGGGGGCGCTCAGCCGCGGCCCCGCAGCGGCAGCCCCGACCCCCGCGGCCCGGCCCCGCTCACCTTCAGCAGGATCTGCAGCGCCGCAAAGTCCCCGGCCCGCAGCGCGGCCATCTTGGCGCCGTCAGCGCGGCCGCGCTCCGCCCGCCGCCATCACGCGCCCGTCACCGGGGCGGGGTCGGGGACACGGACGGGGACAGGGGCGGGCACGGGGACAGGGGCACGGACANGGGCACGGACCGGGACAGGGGCACGGACGGGGGCACGGACACGGACCGGGACAGGGACGGGCACGGGGACAGGGACGGGCACGGGGACAGGGGCACGGACGGTGGCACGGACCGGCACAGGGAAGCCCTCGGTGTGTGGCGCTGCCCCTTCCGCTGCACTCAGGGCGTTTTCTACGCTCAGTGCAAAGCTCTGCCTTGGAATTTTGCTGTAAACGCGCTGCTTTCAGCCTGCGGGAACGGGAGGTTCCATTTATCATGGCACTGCCGCAGCGATAACGGATCCTTGTCTTTGCAAGCTGTGTCTTTCAGTTTTTAAGGGATTTAAATAAGTCCCCTCTCTGAGAGAGAACGCCTTCTCCTTGCTTTGTGCTTCCAGCACACCTGGCTCTAGGGCATCACTGATCTACGATCTTTCCCCATCACTGCCTCTGTCACATCGCCATCCTCATTTCCATCTCTGTTGGTCTGTAAGCAGAATATTGCACAGTGAGAAATGCAAACGTATAGACGCTTCTTACACTGGGCTTCACAAGCTTTGCAGGGAACAGGGTTTACTCCTGCAGAGGAATAGATTCCATACTACACACTAGGATAGAGCAGAAAATGAAGGGAAGGATGGTGAGGTTTTAATTTTGGGTTTCCAAAATGTAACGTTTGCAATTAGTGGGTTAAACAATAGCACCCTGGTGGGAAAGCAGCATGGGCTAGTGGAGGTCGGGGTGTAAGAGCTAGGAAACCAGAATCATGTTCTCTTGACCCTCCTTCGATCTTTAGGTGAGTCAAGGTAGGTCACTTTTGTCAGGAGTGCCAGGAAGGTAATGGAACGCTCTGTATAACACATAATGTCCTGCATTGTCCATAAGTGTTGGCATTTATTAACATCAGCAGTAAGCGTGGAGGTTGTGAAGGGATAAACAGAATGAAGGCACTTTGAAAAAAGCAACTGTGTTACAATCTGAGGAAGTATGCCTAAAGGAAACAGGGATTGTTCACAGGATATACTTGTACTTGCATCGTTGACCTCTTATAATCTGCCTGCTTGTCTTGTTCCCAAACCAATAAGACTAAGGTTTTCTACACTTAGAATTTTTCTAAGCAGTAGTGCTTCTGAAATGCCATATCTAACTGGGAGAGGGACCCTTCAGAGCCTTTCTAAAGAAATGACTTTACAAGGTTGGTCCATGCCTAGTGTACTGGGTTTCTGTGGCAAGGTTCTGGTAGTGAGGGTGGCTGCCGGGGTGGCTTTTTTGACAAGTTGTTAGAAACTTCCCACATCTCCAAGAGAGCCTGAAGCAACTGGCTCCAAGATGGACCTGTCACTGGCCAAGGCCAAGCCCATCAGTGATGGTGGGAGCACCTCTGGGATAGCAGGGCTAAGAAGGAAAATCAAGTTATTGCACCAAAGTAATTGCAGCCAGACAAGAGAGGAGTGAGATTGTGTAAGAGAAACAGCCCTGCAGGCACCAGGCTCTCTGGAGGAAGATGAAATGTGGTGCTCCAGGTGCTGGAGCAGAGATTCATTCCCCTGCAGCCCCTGGTGCAGCCCATGGTGAGGCAGCTGTGTCCCTGCAGCCCATGGAGGACCATGGGGATGCAGAGATGCACCTGTAGCCCATGGAGGAGCCCACACTGCATGCCTGAAGGAGGCTGTGAGCCCGTGGGCAGCCCATGCTGGAGGAGGCTTCCAGCAGGACCTGGAGACCCATGGAGAGAGAAGCCCATGCTGGAGCAGGTTTGCTGTCAGGACTTGTGGCCATGGGGCAGCTGGATGTTTCTAAGGATTGCATCCTGTGGAAGGGACACATGCAGAAGCAATTCATGCAGGACTGCAGCCTGTGAGAAGGACTCACATTGGAGAAGTTTGTGGAGAACTGTCTCCCATGGAAGGGGAGTGTGCTGCAGCAGGGAAGGAACCTTTCCCCTGTGGAAAACACAGCATCAGAAACATCTGATGAGCTGACCATACCCCGGTCCCTGTACCCCTGCACCACTGCTGGGGAGGAGGTAGTGAATCAACAATTAAGTCCAGGTAGGAGGGAGGGGGCGGGAAGGTACTTTTAGGATTTGTTTTTTCATTATCCTGTTCTGATTTTGACTGCTGATAAATTTGGTTAATTTCTCTGAGTCAAGGCCGTTCTGCCCACGATGGTAATGTGGTGAGTGATCTGACTGTCCTTAACTCATGAGCCTTTTGTTACATTTTCTCTCTCCTGTCCAGTTAAGGAAGGGGGTGATAGAGTGGCTTTGGTTGGCACTGGGCATCTAGCCAAGGTCAAACCACCACACCTGGGTTAAGAACTTAATTGTACAGAGTAACTTTGTCAGACAAGCAGGTGAAGAGATGCAAAGGAAGGGAGGGTGTAGGGTGGGGAGAGTAGATAACTGTCACTGCCAGCTCTCACAGGAGTGTGTGGCAAGAGAACATTTATTTGTGAGTCACTTACTCAGAACAAAGAAGCTGCCTGCCAGTAAGCACAGCTGGCATCCTACTGCAATCGTTCTCCAGTCCACCTCCTATTGCTGCCCTTTGCTTACTCCGGGAGCCTTATAATTATGAAGATATAATGACAGGTTTGATTTAATATCGAAATTGAAATGCTGTTTGTTTAATATCAAATTTGAAAGAGCTGAAGACAACAGAAATGCTTATTTAAATGCTTTATTTTGTTTGATATTTTCTTTTTTTCCTTCCTCCCTTCCTTCCTTTCCTCCTTCCTTCCTTCCCACCTCCCTTCCTCGGTCAAGGCCTCCAAAGTGAAATTATCAGGGATGAAGTGTGAGACTGCATCCTGTAAGGAAGGCTGACCCTGTGATCAGTGTGATTATCAGGAAAGTTTGAGAAACACCAGTTCAATTATCTGCTGTGCCAGAGGCACTTCTCTCTGAGTTTGAAAAATGAAACCCACTTAGGGAAGTGAGATGGATTGGGTGACCTCCAGAAGTGTTTTCTCACAGCCCTTTTTTTACCATGATTTCATATCTGTATCACCCAAGGGGACTCAGCTGTGAGTTCTGAGTCTGCAGATGAGTTACATCCCTGTGTGCAGAAATTGGGTTGGATCTCATGAACCAAATTGTCCAGTCATTGAGTCTGAAAATTAAACTCTGCCTCTGGGCTGGCAAATTTGCCTGCACCCAGGCCTGGGTGATACAGCTGGAGTACTGACTGATGTGACTCTCTCATGGTTGAGCCAGCCTAGGGTATCTGCAAATGGTTCTCCCGAAAGTAGTAGCAAGTTTTGGGTTTTTTTTCCCCCTTGAAAAGTGAAAAAAAAGAAATAATAATTTTAGCTTCCCTTCAATTCTTACCTGGAGAACTGCAATCTTTTACCCTCCAGGGAAAGAACCAAATAGTTCTAGCTCACTTTGTCCATTCAAGGGTCCCTGGGAGAGAAATCCTTGAGATATTAAGGATTTGATGGGAAGAACTATTAGTTTCCCCCCCCACAGCATAGCCTGTATTCACTGGAGCTTGTGTTGCAGATGAGTAGTCTCTTCCTTACAGGCTTCCAGCTGCAAGGCAAAGCTCTGCTCTGTAACTGCTCCCTGCTGGGTGTGTGCAATTTTAGTAAGAAAGTTGCCTATCCTTTTCCAAGTTAGAAATGCAGGACTTAGCTCCAAGGGAATGCAGTAGAGAGGTGACATCAAGTGTGTTCACAGGCCTGGATGTAGACTGTGTGAGAGAGGAAAGCTCTGTGCTCCAGCCAGTCTGTGACTAAGCCCTGCAGAGCTTCACAGAACAGGATTTCCAAACAGTCACCCATAATCAGTATTTTGACACATATTACTTTTTGATGAAATTCAGAAAAACTGATTGGTCTGTGTTATTGGGGAGAGTTTCTGTACTGATCAGAACTTGATCCTTGCTTTAACAGACTTAGGTAAGTCAGGTTCATCTTCCAGTTTCCTGCATTTATTTGTGTTGGTGAGACCCATTAATTATGTGATAGTGAGAATAGGGTAGAAGCACTGGGGATACACTTTGGGCATGATTAGCAGTGCTGGCCTGGCTCTGCATGGCTGGGCACCCTGTTTGTTGCCAGTCTGTTTTCTCTTGCAGTGGCCCAACAAAGTGCATGTAATGTAGAATCAACACCTTTCCTGTTTGGCCCCATCTCTACTCACTAAGGACCTGTTTTTTATTGTTAAGGTTTTTTAAGGAATGGAGCCAAACCCTGTGGTTAACACTCGGGTTTGTACTCTTCCGGGTCAGTTTTCAATCACCTTTCAGATGACAGTATTCCTTCCTCCCTGGCCTCTCTGCTGAAGCAGCTGAACTGCCTTTTCAGTTTGGATTGCTGATACTTGAGACTCTTCAAATGGGACTGCAAATTAGAGGGTAAGACCACTGCTGACAGATGTGATCCGTAAGGCTCGTGCCAACAGATACTCTGTGTGCTCTCTAAGTCTGTGGACGGTTGCCTGCATTACAGCTGGAAAGTGAGCAGACTCACACTGCTATAAATCTGTATTAAAACTGGAAAGTTTGCAGCCTAACACTTGTAAAGAAGGCATTGCACATTAGCTACTCATCTAAGGCAATTTTCTTTGCCCTCTGCTGCACACAATCCCTATAAAATTTGATAGGCAGTTCAGACTGTTCATGAGATTATGAATGTGTTCAAACTGCAAAGCATCATTGGGACAAAAAGAAGATTTTTGGGTGTTTTCCAGCTGAGAGCATTTGGCCTAAGCATCATACCAAACTTTTACCATTGTCTTTATTCAAGATCTTATTCAGATTTAGCAACCATTCATTGATGCTCACAAAACTCCTGGGAGAAAATTCTGTGTAAGAATCAATGGAACTGCATCTGGTTTTATAAAGTAAATTAAAGCATGCCACAAAACATTTTTCCATGAGGTATTTGCAGTCCCAATGGCAAAACAGAGTCAGTTCTAACAATACAGAAGGAGCAAGCTCGCACAGACAAAAGCAAGACATTTAATAGCACTTATAAAAGCAAAAAAGTAAACAAGGCTTTCCTCCCCACTCTCCTTTTGAATGTCAGTGTCCCTTAGCACGACGTGGTCATCCTGAAGCTGACCAAGGAGGCAGAGGCCAGCACCAGCACGAGCTCCCAGCTCTCCCTTTTGGCTGCTGGAGGCGACCACCACTCTGTGCAAGCAAATACAGAGGGAAGGCAGCAAGGGAAACCTCCGACATGCTGGGGCCCATTGGTAAACTGGTCAACAACAGCTGCCAGGAGTGTTTCCTGTGAGACAAGGTATGTAAAATGGTGTCTGTAAATCAAAGTGCCTGTTCCTGTTGTATGGCTTCTTCCTTGCAGCAGAGGAAGTTTCCTTCCGTAGTGAGTAGTTGATGAGATCTAATGCTGGGAACCATTGCTGGCAGGAGAGCGGCTTCTGCTCATCCGTGGGGCCTCAGGCCATCTCTGTGACTTCAGGCAGTTTAGCCTTTAGAGTGAAACATCAAGGGCCAGCTCTGGAACGGCAATGATGCCAAGTATCATCAAACCAGCTGTAGGCACATTTCATCCATTTAATGTTCTGTACTCATTACAAAGTCTTGCTGTACTCCAGCCCACTGCAGTCTGCAATGTTGCTGTGACACCACCTATAAACTCTGCCTAACCCTCCTCAGTCTGCTTTGTTTTCTTGCTTCCCTTCCACTCTTCCACAGCCTAAATTCCACTTGAGCACTGTCCTCTGCACTCCCTGCCTTTAGCCACTGGGTGCCAGGGACCTCCCAGCAGGAAGCTACTCACACGCTGGCTCATTCTCCTGTGTCAGGAGGAGAAGCACCAGCCTTGAACCCCTTCACCCAGCTGTGCATGTGCTCAGTTTACATTTGTGGTGAGGGCAGGTGTGTGAAACAGCCAGTGGCAGACCAAGGCAGCTTCGGGCACCTAGGGACTTCAAAAAATTTCATTGTCTCTGCTCCTGCAGCTCAGGCTGCCTGCAGAGAGGGAGGTAAGGAGAGCTGTAAGGTCGTGGTTGTGACCCAAAACAGCAACAAGAACCTCATCAGTTCATTTCATATGAGAATAGCTCACAGAGAGAGAACAGTCACCATTAGTTTTAAGTTACATCTCAGTAACAGCAAAAAGATTCATATCCCATTATCAAGGAAATACTGGAATCATTCTGGCCCCTTTTGTTGCAATTGCTGCCTTTTATTGGTTTCAAATTACACTTTTGGAGGGCTTATTTCTGCCTTACTATCAATGATTGTCTTTTTATTCTGTGTTAATATGCTGGCTAGCTCAAAGGACTCCAGATTTAGGTGCTAAGAAATAGCAATAAAATCATAAAGCCACGGTTTATTTCAACAATGCCTTGATCACACATCTAACTGCAACAGAAAGCAGTTTCAACAGCAGTTTTCAACAAAAAGCAATTTCTTTCTCTATTTTAGATGGCTTAAAACTCAGAAAAGAGTAGGTATAACACAAACACTCAGAAAAGCCTCTATTAATGCCTCAAAACAGAAGAGCAGAATTGTAAAAAGTAACAAACTGGAATATAAATGATTTCTCCTTCTCTAGAGAGGTAGAGCTTTAGCTCTACCTCTCCACAACCACATGCTTAAATTACCAAGCCATCATAAGGGTAAATGTCAAGATAAATGCTTTGAAAATATCCTTCCCTGTATTATTAACATCACCATGGACTATTAAAATTAAAAGGCTCTTTAAAATGTAATTGACTTTTTCATTATTTATCTGCTGCTGCCACTGTTCACTTCCATGCATGTTAGTAGTAAATCCCCAGAGGGGTGTTTCATATCTATATAAATGTATATTAAATGCTTTGCCTCTGGCATTTTAGAAATAGCACAAATGCAGCTGTGTTTGCGCATCTGTAATTTCAGGACATGAGCCAGCCTCTCAAAGAAGTTTCCACTTGGCAGCTTATATTGTCTTCTCTGGAGTTTCACAAAATATCCGATGTTAGTAACCAGGGTGTGTGAGGCGACGTCAGAACAGCAGAAATTGTCTAATTACATTAAGACTACAGACTATGTTTATGTGAAACATTGTGCCACAAGTAAATTGAATCCAACTAGCTCTCTGCTGGGCTCTTACCAGCAGGATAAGAATGATATGCAAAATAGTACAAACTAATTACTTTCTTTTAAGGGAAGCTCTTCAAGCAGATTATGTAAAATACACAAAAACAGGCTTCATCCCCAATGCCTATCATCTATTATATAGTAAATGCAGCATGTGTAACAGAAATTAATACTTTCTTTAGAAAAAAATATCTTTAACCATTTTTTGTGCATTCATCATAACTTGCAGAGGGGGAGGCATGATAGAGGTGCTGTTTGGAGGTGAAAACAAACAAAAAATTGCAGTTCTGCAGGTCTTGCAGTCATGCTGTGCTGTGCCTAGTAGCTCTGTGTCTCCAAGGGGTGCAGAGCAGCAGCTGTGACCCTGTGAGCACACGAGGTGCAAACCAAGCTGTGGTGTGGCCAGAGGGAGCTGTCAGTGGTGACTCTCATGCTCAGCGTGTGAGCTTTGGCAGGTCTGTTTTGTCAAAGATGGGAACTGTGTATTGGTTGCTTACTTCTGAAAGCAGAAAGTTCTGGTGTTTATATACTGCATGTCCTGTTGGCTGTTACTAATTTAATGAGGGATTTTTTTTTTTCCTTAATTCAGAACATTTTATGGCTGTGGTGTTTTATGTTTTTTTCCTCTCAGTAAACTGCAGAAGGGAGCTTGCAAAACCTCCTGCCCCTAAGGACATGCTGTATTTAATCCTGCCATCCCAAGGTATGTAGTTTGATGAGTTAGCTGAGCCTTTTGCTATGCTGAAGAGAGCACCTAAGGATTGGTGTGCTTGTTGTTCTGTTTCCTCCTGACTGCTACATCCTGCAAACAATCCAACTTCATTCCTTGTCCCCACAATGACAGCATTGTACAGTGCCACAGATCAGCATCAACTGATGTGTGATGCACGGTGCCTCATCGTACCAGAGACTGAATCAAAGGGCTACTGAAGAGTGCCCCTAAAAAATGACATAGCTGAACCTAGAATTTGTTTTGTTTTGGTAGTTGTTGTTTAAACCTCTCCAGTATATTTTCTGTTGAAAACATATTTTGACATGGCTATAAAATTACTTTAGTTGAAGTGTAAACCAAATGATCACATTGACTCTAACATTAACCCTAGGAAGTAATTCCCTGGCTAATAGCTACTGATGTTGCCCTGTCACTGGGATACTTGGTTGTTTTTGCCCAGGCTGTGCATCCCCACTCTGACAGGTTTTATCAGCAGAGGAGCCTGGGGAACCAGAGCTCAGGGGAGACAGGTGCAGCCATGGTTTTACTGGTCGAGTGTTCCTGTGACAACAATGTGTTTGCTGAGGATTTGTGTCAGCTCAGGAAGAGAGTCTGTGAGTGCAACAGAGAGGCTGGACATTGGTAGCTGGCTTTATAATTTCAGGGTGTCCACATACAAGACAAACCTGTGATTATAAAAGGCATATAATATATAAAGTGTAAATACAGGGGTGTAAACCAGGCCTTAAAGGTTTCTCCACTCTTTGTAACTCTTTGTGCCAGTGCTACACGGGAGCACTGCTGCCTGAATCCTCCTGTTGCAGCATCTTGCCAATGCACAGTGATGCAACGTTACACAACTTCATTATGCAGTGACACAAATACCATGGAGCTGAAGCACTTCTTTCAAGAAAAACTTCTTCCAGCAGTAAAAACAATGTTTAAATCAACACAAACATAGGGTTTTGGTAGTACGGCAGCTCTGGGTCACCAACTGTTCTGAATCAGCGTGTCCTGAAATGAAGCAGAATGAATTCTCATACCTTCAGATACAAACTGTCAGAGTTTAGAGGAGTATAGATGCTTTATACCTCAGGAAATGTGCCTAAAAGTAGGACCTTATATACCAGTCTGGAAACAGAAAAACCATGTGTCAGCCTGTGTGCCTTTTCCCTGCATTGTGGTTGTAGTGTGCAGTGAAGTGACAAAAGTGTGGGACAGAGCACAGCCATTGCAGCAGTCCTGCCAGCAATGCTTGTAATGTGGCTCCACTGGTGTTTTAGTTTGGATCAGGACTGTATTTTTGATGCAAATCTCCTGAACATCTCTATTGCCTGTGCTTCATCTCGCATGGGGGTTGATTTTGGGTGCAGAGGTTAGGCTCTGTTGAGTGAAATTATTATCCAGAAGTGTACCCAACATGCTCAGACCTCATTAGGCATTCGCTCCAGGGACCCAAATGATGATGATTTGAATTGAAAAAAATCTGGAATACGCATAGTGTGCATGTGCATCCTCAGCAGCAACTGTTTGTGTGGAGCATCTGTTCTACAGATTCTTGATCTGCTTGACCTTACCATGCAGATGTAACTTCATCTGATTTTTAAGAGGAGTTGAGAAAACCTACTGAAAATTAGGCTCCTAATTTTTAATTTAATTTTCCCCATAAATGAAATTGACCATGTGAAATTCTTACTCCTCCATAGAATATGATCATTAGTGAATTAGTGCTCACATAATGTCACTGAAAGTGATTTGTCATTTCTGTGAAAGTGCTGGTAATGGTGAGGAAAATTGCTAGCTTATTCTATAAGATTCTAAAATATTTCACAGCTTATACAAGTGGTAAATATTTCAATTCTTGCTGAAAAATGGACTCCCTTCAAGAGTGGAATGTTCCAGCTGAATCAGCACACAAAATTACAATGTAACTATAGGAAGATGGGGGAAAAGGGGAAACTGCATAAAGATTCCCATGCCCTTGGTAAAAATCAGCATATTGCAACTTAAATTGGATTTGGACTAGCATTTATCTCTGCTTTTATTGTAAGAGTCAATGTGATTTTTAAGTAGTCAGGATCCTCCCAGCTACATTTCACTGGGAAACAGTCTGGAAATGCTCTAATTCCATAAACTGAGGCAGACATTCTAGAAAAAATATGTTTTCTACGGTAGAACATAAAGAGTACTCACAGCACCCTTGAGAATTTTCCTGTCTGCATTTCTAAAAGGAAAGGTATTTGAGATACTTGTAAGGACTTCAGTTGATAAGCAAATGTTAAACAGTGTTTGGAGAAAGCTGGATTTTAATTAGTAACATATGCATTTTCAACGGTTCTTACTACAACTTTTTCTTAAGCAGAAGCAAACAGGAAGCATAACTGTTCCAATATCACCACTGATTCAGATTTGATTTAACTAGGAAAGAAAAGTCTATAGTAACAAAAATTTTAAAACCCTATTTCCTTCCTGAAACGGGAAATGTAAAAATAGGAATAGTCTACTTCCAAATCCTGCTAAAGGAGGTGAAAATATCTCACTTATTTACATTGCTTTTGAAAAAGCAAGTACAGTGACCTAACCAGCTTCATATATGAATATGCAGTATATTAAAAGAACTGACAGAAAACACAAAAGCATACAGAAATCCTAGCTACTTTGGTTTACAAGACCACTATTACAAGCTCCAAACCAGTATCAAGCAATTTAATCTCTGTGAACTATGAACCACTGTCGATCCATAAAATGTAAGAGTCCAGACTATGGAATACTTGCTGATTTCTGACTGTTAGCAGAAAGCAATATCAGTATTCTAGTCAAAATCCCAGTCAAAATGGTTGTGATTATAACATGTAATTTAATTTTTATAAAATCACAACATTTTATTAATTAGATGTCAGGTGCTTTATTTATTGAGCAAATTGACAAACACTAGTAGTATGTAGAATGCTCCAGAGAGTCCCACTTTTGTTTTCCTTTTTTTTTTTCCTCTCAAACACTATTTGGCTTGTTAATTACAAAAGGTTGAGAAACAGTTTTCTTACAACCCAAGTTTGTGTTTGGATATTAATTCTCAGCTAGAAGCTTCCTGTCCCAATTCTCTCTTTGTCTTGGTCAGCTTAAAACCACAGTAAACATCGAATATTACACAGTTACAACCCCAGTCATCTTGAAGTGGCAGCCTTAAAGTCTGAAAATCTCCTTCTGCTGGAGTAATGAGAATCACTGTGTTGGAACAACCATTCCCATTTCTCAAGATAAGAAGGCAGGAGAGGAACTTTAATATTTCTGAGGTGTGATGCATGGTCAATTACTTCACTAAAGAAACAGTCATGTTTGGGGTGCTTGAGCAGACAAACCCCTCTCAGAATGCTGAGGCCAACTCTCCTCCCAATTTAGAGCAGGGAGATTTCCTCCAGAATACTTTCTTGGGAACATCCAGCAGCCTGCACTCACCTCCTTCTGCAAATACGATTTACATGATTAGCTGGAACTGAGTCAACACCCCCAGACTAGGGCACAGGATACAGGAGGATTTTAGTATGAGTTGGGTTTCCTGGAGGGAAGTCCAGCTAAAGAGGAGTCTTGCATTCTCCCCAGCCTATTGTTCAGTCTGACTTGGACCCTGGCCTTTTCTGTTTATTTGCTCAGACAGCCCATCTCCCTGCATACCAATCTGAGTGTGTACAGTAAACACTGGAAGCTCATTGTAGTGGTAATAGTGCATTGCAGCTACAAGAATCCAAATCCTCCCGGGTCAGCTGCTGACCTTGGTTCTTTCTGCCCTCTTGTCCCTGCTGGCAGGCTTGTGCAAGAAGGTAGGGGCAGGCAGTGTGTATCCTGTGCATATCCTGAGCACTGCTGCATACTGCAGCTTTCATCAGATGAGAAAAATACCTATCTGTCAGCCAAATGTCTTTTTCAAGGCTAATAGAGGCGACAGAAATTTTGTTGCTTAGACTTCTGTATTTATAAGAGAGGAAAGCTTTTATTTGGTTAATTTTGTGACTACTGTGTGTAGAGAAGGGGACAATATAGAATCACATTAAGGCTAGTTCGAATTGACTTCATTGACTTTGCAGTTCAGGTTGTGACTTTATATTTGGCAGCAACTGAACTCCTGTTAACACTGTTCTTTCTCTGGCTCCTCTCAGGAACATATGCCATAGAGTCTTCTCCAGCAAGACGTCTGTCCTTCATAGACTTTGGAAAACACAGACATGCAAATAAATTCAAAGGTACCTGCAATTGCAGAGGAAACATGATTGAACTGCAGGGAGCACCTCATACTGGCATCAGCAGGTTAAAATAGAGGTGGAGATGATTGAGAGAAGTCATCTTTGCATATGCTTTTCCTGTTCCTATGGTTCACCTAAGGCATCTATGTTTGGCTACTGTCAGAGACAGAAATCTGAGCTAAAGGGACCCATTTTGGCCCTCAATATGTTACATTGCCTGGTAACCAAATGCAAGCTGGCTGGGATCCCTGCTAGCCTACCTGAGCCAGATTTATGCAATCAGACACGTTTCCTATTTCCAGTTGCTTCTAACAATTGTATAATTGGACTAAGCAAGCCTCTCTTAGTGGTAGAACTACTGATTTTAAAGCAAGCTGATAATTCATGGTGATAATGGATCTATCAGACAACATCTAGGTGTCCTTGCTTTTGCAGCTCCCTTCCAAATCCCTTTGCCTTGTCCTGAACATCACCTCTCCATCCCTGAGCAACTCTCGTGCTGGGTGCAGCCCGATTCAGAGTCCCTTACTGGAGCACATTCTCCATCTGCAGGAGAACACCACAGCCAGTCACTGTCACTCTTTGCGTTTGTACCTTGCTGGGCAGAGCTCCTGGCCTGGGATGTGACGCTGTGCCAGCCGGGCATTGCTTCACGGAGCTGTCACCAGAGCTGTGCTGCCACAGGTGGGGTCTGTGCCTCTCCTTAGCTGTGTCCCAGCAGATGCACTTTCTGTTGCAAGGGAAGGATGGGAGAGAGGCTGCCTGCTCAGGCCATGGCGTGCATAAATCCAGTGAGTAATAATCCAGAGTAAATTCCTGTTTCCTTGGAATGTTCTTGCCATTTTGATTTCATATATGTCAGCAAGGTGCAAAAATAGTGGGGAGGAAAGGGAAGGGGGGAGGGAGAGAGGAAGTGAAGGAGAAGAGGCAAGCTGGTTTATTTGCTGAATTTTATTGGTTGCAAAGCCCAAGCTCTGTGTCTGTTCTAGTGAGTTGGCACCACATACACACATAAAAATCTCATATTTCCTTTAAATGGCTGAAATTCCAGTCTGGCCTGGCAGAAGGGTAAATTTCACATAAAGAGCAGTCTCCATGGAGAGTTTTTGAAAATAAATCAAAAACCTGAGAGACTGAGAAAATTTCTGAAAACTGGCGATATGTCAAACTGATTTACCCAGCCTCATATTGGCACAGTTGGGATATGACTGTCCCCCACAAAAACACAGAGCCTTAGACACAGATTCCACAGCTGGTGCTCCAAACCTGTGTTAGCTCACTGGAGAAATGTGTCTGTACACACAGCCATGTGGCCACCATAAAGTGTTGCTCATAAGCCATATGAACATGTGCATATGGGATTCTTGAGTTAAATGCATTTATTCTGGCAATCACAAGCTGAATTCCACAGGTGCACAGACCCTTCTGGCTTGCAAAGACTCATCCTATGCAGAAGGTCAATGTACAGTCTGCATCTTCCTTTATGCAGTGCTTTTAGCATCTTGTATCCTTCCTCCTGCTTTATGGTGTGATCTGGTACAAAGGCTTTATGTGATAACAATAGATAATTTGGGATCAGAAGAATCTGATAACATGGAGGAATCCTATGAAGCTGCCCTTCACTTTACCATGCACATACCTCCCACAAACCATGCATATTATAGGTAATTGCATCTTGCTCTATATACTGAAATGCAGTCGGCATTTCAAGCACCTCTACTTGTCCACCAAGGATTCTCATCCTCCTTAGTTTAATCCTACACTGTAGCCTCACTGTATCCATCACTTCCAAGCCAGAAGTCACTGACACTCCTCTGTGAGGCAAGAGTTTGGTCAAGAAAGAGGCATGTAGTTACTGAGTTCTGAATCCCTCATTCTGCCAGGCCCTTTCTCTGTGCAGATAAACTCAGAATGGCCAAGGGTTTTCTTCTCCCCTCACACAGCCTCCAGCCATCTTCCCTGCAGCACAGCCCCATTCCCGGCAGACAAAATAAGGTCCTTTAGCCAGTAAAGGCATCTTCCAGTATGGTCAGCACTGATATGTCTAGAAAAGATGACCTGGCAGTTATGGTGGAAGTCAAGAGCAGATGAATAAATAAGCCCCAAGCTGTAAACATGTACGTTCTGTCTATGGCACCTGGCTGCATTCTATCATTCCTCCATTTCTCAAGGAAAGCAGGGTCACCTCAGGGAAGTGAGGAAAAGTTTTCAGCAGCTCTGCCAAATCAGCAACATAAGCCAGAAAACAACAAGTAAGAATCTTGCTCCTAGAGGAAAAGGCATGTCTGCCCATCATACCACCAACTGTGGGATGGCTGAGGGTTCAAGTCTCTCCCACATTCTCTCTGAATATAAATATAGGCAGAGCTATTCTGATCCCTTTTGGTACAGCACATGATTTCCTCATGGCCCCTGACTAAACTGACTCTTATGCCAATCAACTCAGGAGGTGAACATGTCCTTCTGCTATGTGCACACAGATTTGTTTTCAGCTGGGTCTGAGAGCTACATAAAAGTGATGGTACCAAATCCATTTAGGGGTTTTAAGGAGGAAAGCCTGGTTTTTTTCTCACTAAGAGAAGTCTACCCCCAGTAGTGACTTTCACTGTGTTGGAGTACTTCTGTCCTGCAGAGCATAGCATGGTCTGCAAATGAGGTGTAGAAAGTGAAAAAAAAGACAGACTGAAAACCAAGAGATGAATCAACCCAAGTCAAGGATGAGTAAAGGAAAACACCTTAGAAACCTCCTGTAATTCAACAGCGTGATTTGGCATCCATTCACCAGTGCTCACTCATTTCGTGTTAAGAACTATGTCAGCTTCCAAAGACAATATAACCCAAAGCTGGTGCCAGCAGACAGCTGATATATGAAATACCAAACCTCTCTGCAGCTGAGCCGTAGGCCAGCTTGCCAAAATTACCCCCTGTGGTGAGCTCTTTACTGGCACAGCCTACGGATCCTAAATGGCCACGGAGCTGGCTCACAGCAAGGCAGCACACATGGCAGAGAAGCTTGCAGCTCTGCCTCCAGGCCTGTCCTTACCCTGAGAGAACACACTGAGGCTCGCCTGGACTCTTAGGCTGGTGTCACGGTGGGACTCACACAACACTGGATCCAATTGTCTTTTTCAGGTGCCCCCAACAGCACGAAGTCAGGTCAAGCTCCCTGCAAGCAGTGAAGGCAGTTTCATCTTTGTAACCCAGCTCATCTTCCTGGTCCAGTTTGCTGTGCAGTCACAGAGATATTGATGGCACAAGGGAGAGGCAGTGCTGGGCAGAGCTAACAGCCAAAGCCAGTGTGAGATTGCTTTTTTCAGTGGCAATCACAGCTGACTTTGGTGAAACTAAGATATAAGAAACTGCAGCAACGTGAAGACAGGAGCAGAACTGTGATCACAAGTAGAGAAGGACAGGCCAAGAGAGGGAAGGAAAGTAAAAGGTATTGCTTTCAATATGAGAGGTGAGTGCAATGACATTTGTAGCACCGTTCTGCATAAATATGAGTGAAGATTATATTTTTGAAAGCTGGAGGAAAAGGTGTCACTGTAATCTTCGTATGAAGTGACTAAAGTCAGATTGAACTATTTTGCTCTGTGGGTAAGAAAGGACATTATTTCAAAGAAGACACACAGAAATTTAGACATTGCCTGAAAATGAATAGAGAAAGAATAGTCTGACTTAAATCAATGCCTAAATAAATGTATGTGCATGTATTTCTAGTTAGTACAATAAGCTCAAAAAGGAAGAGAAGGGACTGAAGCAGAGAAGGCAACCATGCACCAGAAATTTAACTGGGGGGGTGTGTGTGAATTACTTGAAGTCAAGATGAAGAATAGAAGTGACCAAAAGAAAAATACCCTCCCAGAAGAAGCCAAAGGATGGTACACTGATGAAGAAATTAAGGAGGAAAAGGAAACTGTAAGATGGAAAATGAAAGCCAAAAGGACTGTCATGGGTTTCCAAGATTGCTGACATGTCAGAGAAGATGGGAACTGCTCTGAGGATCACTGGAACATGGTAATTAGAAAATGTGACACACCACTCTGATGCGAGAGGTATAGAAACCAGGTTGGAGAGGGTTTAGGTGGATGTGTAAGATTGCAAGCAATTAATTTAAAGATTCAGTTTGCTGACCTCGAAGATGAAAGGCAAGAGGGAGGTGGAGCAGATGGAAATGCTGGAGAGACAAATGAAGTCAGAAGTGGGATGGGAAGACTTAAAGCAGGAGGATGGAAAGAACAGTTTGCTATAATTGCTTGTGACCTTTGGAAATTTATATTATGGCTTCTAGCAGGGGTCATTTTAAAGAATACTGGTTGCCACTGCCTTTGCCTGGCTCTGATTTGTGGTGTGACTGTAAAGTATCAAGCACAAACATACTTCAGTTATTTTCTCTGTTTAGATCTCTGCCCGTGGCCTATTTTGTTTGTCTTCTTCTCGAGGTTTGCCACTGATGGGACAAACAGTGCTCTACTGAGAAGGAAGCTTTAGAAACACAGAAATTAAAGATGGAAAATTCCTCTGTAAAAGATCAACTGGCCCACTATGCTTGGTAGGCCAAGGGATAAACACTGTGTCACGCTTATTTAAAATACCGCAAAAAGTCTCCCACAGCAACTGTTCCACCAGGCAGTGGATCCTACAGCCAAGCCATTGTGACAGTACTCATTCTATTTTTTTTGCCTTGTTTCATCCTAGTTTCTGCCTCATCACAATAATAATGCTCTCACTTCTGTAAACCAAAATAGTTGTTCTCCCACAAGTACATCTATTTCTTTGTAGCATGGTGTCCTACACACGGTGCACAGCTGCATTTAGTTCTTTTAACTCACATGACAAGGTCTCTAAATCAATCCACATCACTTCTGTTTTTTTAAAAACAATTCATTTATGTTTACTGATGTCTTTTTAATGAGAAGATAGTCAGGACCGAATGCATAGTCCAAAGAGTTTCCACTACGCTACCAGTAACAGAGGCTTTTGTTACAGTTTCTGTTTATGAACTCTACTATCCCATTGTTTTCTTGTTTCTGTTTTTTTTTTCCCCTCCCATCATCTCAAATTATGGGCCTGTCTAATTTACTGTCTGCTCTTCTGCTATTTTAGGTCTCTCTCAGCATTACAGCTTCTGAGAATTCGTCTTCTCAATGAATAGCTGTGACTTGAATTATTTTTTGACAGATGTAGTAGTATAGCTGCATGTTTTCCTGTGGAACTATATTTGGTTTCACGAATATCATTTTATGAGAGAGCTTTGACTTGTAAAATTAATAGGATAGCATACCCTCAACCCCACAGCTTAGAGGTGTTCCCTTCCCCTTCTATCCCCAAGACTGAAATCATAAAAATGAACATTAAATGGCAACTAAAGAAAAAATAATTGTTAAATTCTTTTTGAAAGAGTTGTTTAAGCTTCATTTCATCACTGATACATGAAATTTTCTCACTACAGTCCCAAGAGAAAGATGAATTGCTTAAATAATTTCCAGTGTCCCTGAGCATTACCAGACGTGCCCTCCCTGTCTGAGATGTGATAGGAGGTTGCTGCTCCCAGCTTATCCCCATTCATTTGCCCCATACTCCTTGCTAGAATCTGCAAGGAAACTTCAAATGTAGCTGTTGCCTAATCCTTTGTTACCACAATCATCCAATTTAGTTGAAGTTTTTTGTTTTTTTGGGTTTTTTTTGCTGGCCCCTACTCCCCACCACACATTGGACTGATGCAGTAAATACCTGCTATCCTTGCAGATGAAAGGGCAAGAGATGCTTGTGGATAGGATAAGTATAAAATGTAGGTTGGTGACTTCTTGGCCTGTTTTAGCTGCAACCCTCAGCTATTAGAAAATTAGTGTCAAAATTGGTAATGCTCTTCAGAAATGATGATTCTCCTCAGTGCCCTCCTCACAGACCACACTGTGGGTCTTTTCCCAGGACTCATTTCTGGGAAGCACGTGATGCTGAAGACCTGTTGGATCACACAGCCAAAGTGGGGGCCATACATTGTGGGTTCATCCCATCATCAAGTGCATTATAAGCAAACCAATAAAAGGTCACATCTGTTAGTCACAGCTCTTGTGGTTAGGCTCTCATTGAACAGCAGGCTATGTGAGAGCAGGGTGTTTGTGAGCTCAGCCTCGCTACAGAGCGTGCTACAGAGAGGATGGGTGGTGTTAAGGAAGAGTGGCAAAAACAAACTTAAGGCTGTAGCTATTTTTCACATAGCTGTTCATTATAGAAATGTCTGTGGCAATATTGTTGATCTTGTCAGTTTGCCTGCTTTTCAGTTCTCTGAGATGATGCTGTAGGACAAGGCCATGGAAGAGCCCATTCCTCTCACAGAAAGCACCCAGCTGTGCATTTGCACCACGCATTGTCTTTGGGGCAGAGAGCAGACACCTGTGAATTATCTGTGTAAGGCAAGGAGCTTTCTTCGAAAAATATATTCTTCTTTTCTTGCTCAAACCACAGCTGAAGGGGGAAAAGGAGCAATTCAAGGTAATTTTCCTCATCTGTCAACCTGAACACAAGTCTTTTCTCTTAGATCCCTTTCACTGCTGCCTTATTCCACTTGGGCAAGCTGTAGAGCAGGATTTACCTTATCTAGCTTAGAAAGCGAGGTGTGTTTTGCATAGACTCTGCTAAAGTTAGGTAAAATGAATCCCACCTAAGTCTTTTATCTCTTTCTGCTGAGCTAATATTTCTAGTTGTCTTTCTTGTCTGCCCTTGCTATATATGAAAGTCTTCCCAGTACCTGTGCTCCTGCATAACATAACTAGGGGCCCTCAGTCTCAAAGACTATTTTCTTTCCAAAGAATCCTCTCGTCTTCCTAATGAGGAAATTAAAGAGGCCCTCCCCTTTCCTTCTGGTGTGGTGGCAGGGGTCTTTTCAGCGCTTTTCTTCCTCTTCTCCCAGAAGTGAGAGTCCAGCCATACATCAGGATGGTCACAGTAAGTTTGTGTTGTGGCAGTGATGTCCCTCAGTGGTAGTCCTGAAGCTAGGACCACATGGGTGCAGCAACCAGCTTCTCCTTCATAAACCTTATGCAAGAATTTGTTGCACACCTGAAATGTATTGTCAAATTTTGATTCTTAACCATGTGAGTTAAAATCTGGGGAAAGATGCCAGCTTGTGGGATAGTATTTTTGGTTTTTTTTAGAAAACCTGTGAATTCCTCTCAAATGGAGCATGCCATCTGAACAAATATGTCAGGTCACCAGACTCTTCACCTGAAAATTCCTTAGGATTTTTGCTGGCCCATGGAGAACAGTTCAAGTACAGTAAGTCACATCCTTGCTTTGCAGTCAATCTACCTGTAGTGATAGTCACTTCCCAGCTATAGCATGAGTCACAGATTGAGATCACCACTAACACTCCACTTCAGCTGTCTCTGAAAAAGAAGTAACTGTTGGCTTGAAAAGCAGGTGCAGAATGAATGACAATACACACTTTTAATTATTAGTAGATTAACCGATTTTATATTCTGAGTAGGTATCAACTCTCATCATATGACGTGTCTGGGACAGGAAATATGTTTTTGTATGTGTTCATACAGCTTGCAATAAAGTCTTGTCTGCAATCCCTAGGTAATGATTTCGTGTTTGTAATAGTAAACCCTAGCTAGTAGAAGCAATGGACAGCAGGTAAGATTCACAGTACTCAGAGAGTTTTTGTTTTAAACATCTGGAGATACAAAAAAAGAGATGTGACAATACCTCTCCTACAAACACATATGGCAACTGTTCTTATCTAAACTTACTATGGATATTGACACAACTTAAAAGCGTTAAAAGATTCCAGCGTGAACTAATGGATTAACATACTGGTTTCAGAGTAGCATCAGCTTTTTTCATTCTGAAACCCGATACAACTCTGTTGTAAAGTTATGATTTGAATTCTCTTAACAAGGAGTGCATCAGGTTACCAAGCTTCACCAGTATGGTGCATAATTTGGAAAAGGCTCTTAAACAGTTCGAGAAAATGTCACTATTTTACCAATTTGCTCTGTCTCCTTTAAGCACTTGAACGTCTCGAGTGTTTTAAATTAATAAGTAGCTCTCCAAAAGTCAGCGTAACTATTTGACTTACATGTTCCATGCGATTGCTCCCTGATTGCAACTAATTGCGGCTTTTAATCTCTTTAAGGACCCCGAATTACAAGTGGTTTATTTCAGCAGTTTCCTGTTTCTGATACCTGCTGTAGTCTGGGACAGCAGAAAGGAGCAAACTGCACGGCGCTGCGGCTGCCAGAGGAACCTTGAACCATGAGATCAAAATAAAAGAAACCCTAACTTTAAGCGGCACATCCCTTCCCCCGTGCTACACGACCCGTTGCTTTGGCTGGGTGCGCCCCGAGCCGGGCCAGCGAGGAGCCGGCGGAGGTTCAGCATCTCCCGGCCGAG